>JBBMFX010000035.1:10835147-10845420 GCA_037832545.1 Rhabdalestes septentrionalis | reverse complement strand
CCGGGGGGTCAAAGGGGTTGTTGGAAAGGTCTCCTGGACGTCTATTTTACTGTGAAGTTTGAGGCGGATTGGTGCCTCTTTAGTGGATCTATGCGGTTCGGAAATCCCAGGGGTCAAAAATAATGGGACAGCTGGTGTTTTTTTTCTTCTTTCGAATATTCGAATCTCAAAATGAAAACTCGAATGCCACCCCGCCGAACGAATATTCGAGCATTCGAGTACAGCCCTACAACAGTGTTATCTATACAAAATTAATGAATTAAAACAAAAACAATAAACAATACGTTGATATGTCATACAGAATGCAATATATATTCCAAACATTCTTGGCTGATTACATTTCTTGACAATTACATTCAAACAGAACTCCTAATCCACAAACCCCATAGTAACCCCTTGCTTCTACAAGTTATAGATGAGCACTGACCAAAGTTATAGCGTATAAAAAACTATCACCCCCTTTAAAGGGGACATATTATACAAAACCCACTTTTCTGCATCATTTTGTACATCCATTTGGGTCTCTACTACTCCTATAAACACTGAAAAAACATCCATCCATTTTCTGTGAGTCATCTGAAAGATTTTGGTGTCAGGAATCATATTCCTCTATGAGCCGCTTGGACAGCTCCCCTATTGTGACCTCAGAATAAGGACATTTGCATAGAACCGCCTCCCACCTGTTGAGCCCACACCCACTAGATCAGCTGAAGATTCACCATTTTTGTCTGATGGCTTAATGAAAATGCGTAAGTTGCTGAGGTATACGGCTACAGGCAAAGGCAAGTCACCATGAAGTGTTGTGTTCATCTCGCTCTGGGTCTGACTGGGGTGCAACATATAGGGCTGATATCGCCTCTGTTTTCTGCCATTTTCCTGTGTGGTAAACGCGAGGCATAAGCATAGGATGGGTGAGGCATGGCCAGCAACAGCTTATTTGTGACAAGAGCCCTTAAACGTCTCAATTTGAAAGGGAACTGAATGTTTCAAGAATAGAGATCTCTTTAAGTGAGAGTGATTTTGTGGAAAGAAATTCATGAACATGTTTTGTAACCCATAGACCTGTTCTAACTTGTTTAAAAAGAGGTATAATATGTCCACTTTAAAATATTCACATTTTGTTGCTTCACAGGATGAAATTTTCAAAATCATTGAAATGGATAAAGGTTCACCCATTTCTAAAATTCAATCAGGTGTAATAAATCACTTTCTCTGTTGCACAACAAGCGAACTGGCTTCGATCTGTGGTCAGCTGCAATCATTTTGATTAGTTCAGCATTAAAACAGCAATCTGAAACCAAACAATCAGCTATGGGTGGCAAGGCACGATCCAATGTTCTCAGGAGCTGGGGAACTTGTCAGGATGGAAGGAAAAAAGACAGGACTAAACCCAGTCAAATAACTGAGAAAAAAAACCTTGCTTGGATCCTTAAATGTCCTTGCATGGTCTGGTCAGAGCCCAGATTTAACCCCTACTAAAATCGGTGGAATTACTTAAAGTCCATCAACAGTCACCATCCAATTTGACTGAGTTCTATAGAGACGAGTCAGCAAACACTTCACATTCTAGTTGTGTAAAGTTAGTCCAGCAGTATCCCAACAGACTCAAGGCAGTAACTAAAGCAAAATATGTCTCCACAAAGTACTGACACAGGGGGATGATTCTTTCTCCATCCCAGTGATTCCGTTTATTTATGTTTTTCTGCTGGTATCTTGGCTGTTGTAAGTTGAAATGAGTAAATACCTCGGAAAAACAATGTGTGTGTGTGTGTTTGTCTTCATTTCAGACTGCAAAGCAACAAAATGTGAATATTTTCTATATCCACTGTACATTTTGCACCATTTTGCATCATTTTCTAATTTTCCACATGTGTGTGGTATTGTCTGTATTTACTATAACACTACAGAATCTTGATCCAACCCTAAAGAAAGCACTGCATTGACTGGCGTGTGTGTTCCGTCTAACATGTCCTCCTGCCCAGCTGGACCTGCTCACACACACACAAACAGAGGCGGAGCACACAAAGGCTCGCAACATGACATACCCAGCAAAGCTACAAAGCCGGTATGCCTGTCAGAGACAAGCAAAACAACGTTCGCTACCGGAGCAGACAACAATCACACTGAGCTTTTAACACAATAAAATGGTGTGATCAAACAATAAAAGCGCCAAGACAAAAGCTTTCAATTAGGCCTTCTGAAGTTTTTTGTTTGTCCTCATGATATCAGAGCTGTATTGTGGAACAAATCACATGGGAGGATTTGCCATGAATACTTAAAAGTCAGACGCATTATTCTCCTATTAATGTTAAAACGTCTCATTCAGAATGTTTTATAGTTCAGAATGTTGTGTAGCTCCTCACCAGAGTGAAGAAATACACGGTGGGCCTGTGTAATGACCCTTAGTGTTCAACTGTGTTCTCCATGTAACCTAAATGTAAGGCTCCCAAATATTAAGGAGACAAAAAGGGTTCATTGGAGCAGAACTCTTAGTTCTCTAAGACAAGTGATCTTAAACAGTCCTCGGGGACTTCCAAGTGGTCCAAGTTTTTACACTATTATCTCTATGTCTTTGTATGCAGACTGGAGTGAAAAGAATCTGGGCTGTTTGGGGGACCCCTATGGACCAGTTGGTGAACCTCTGTCCCAAAAAAGCTTTACCTGATGATTCTTTTCAAAACCTTTTTTTAAATAAGAGGTGCGAGTGTAAAAGTTCAAGGTAACTACACAAGGTGTAAAATTTCTACACAAGAACTTTCACAAAGGTGGGAGATATGACATATATTGTATCAATACTTTTTCACAATACAATATAAGTTGCTAAATCTTGGAGAGTTTACAGTTGGTTGGCTGGAAAAGACAAGAAATTCCATTAAAAAAAATAATAATTAAAAATCAGTATGTGCTCGGATAGGTATGTTGAGATAATTTACTAGGATTACAACACACATCTTCACCATGCTCAACTCTTCAAGAATCTCAAACTCAAGAACCACTGAGGAAATGTTACCATTAAAGATGTAATAATAACGAGAATAGACTTAATGATCTTTGATCCTTTTTAGACAAAAAACTCCAGAGAAAATCCTCGCTCACTCTTTGTTCTGTTTTCCCTTAAACTTTGGTTTCCTGTGCTCAACCTGTTTGTGTTCAAATATCAGAGAGATTTGGAGGAGGGCGGGTCTGTTCGCTTCTGTTTTCTCTGCCCCTCGCGATGAGGAATGTCAGCTTGAGGCCATCTCAGACCTTGACCCATGCTCTGAACAGTGCTCCTTTTCTTTCAAGACTTTTTCAGAAGTCCAGGGCCAAACTGTATCACCGTTCATAATATATGAAGACTAATGCCACAACACCTGCACTCTGGCTAACCGAAACCCTTCCAAATATCCTCTCTCCTATAGCAGATGTGGACGATTGACGCCCCCGCACCTTTTCACCTCTCTCGGTGCTGCTATTCACCCCCCACTCCCACCCAGTCCCCTGCCCCCACCACAGGAAACTGCCTCCTGAGGCAGAAGGAGGGAAGAAAATAGAGAGAGGGATTGAAGGAAGGAGGGAGAGAAAAGGAGATTTGGCTGTTTAACACAAAGGAGACTGGAATGCAAGGAGTTAATCCGTTTGAGGACTCTTCCGCAAACAAAGGACAGACCTCCAGACAAAGGTTGAGGGAGGAGGGAGTAACGGAGGGGGGAGGGGCTGGCTTTCCCTTACCATCTGGCCCTTTTGTTTGGGGGGGGGGGTTGGTGGGGGGGGGGGGGAGGGCAATGCCCCTACCCCCCCCCCCCCCCCCAAAAGCCCCAAAGTGACCCCCCTTTCTCCATGTGCTATAAACCCAGACATAGACTGGGTCACCCCCACTCCCCCACGCTCCTCCCAGTTTTCGACTACAGCTTCAGTCAGACCTAAAATTCTGAACCAAACCTGGAAACAACCCAGAGTCTGAGTGTAGTCTACACAGTTATTTCAAATATAGCCCAGATGTAGCCTGACAAAAATCTATCTGAACCTGAAAACAAACCCGCCTGCAGCCTGTCTGAGCAACATCAGAATCAACTTCATTGATCATGGAGGAAATTGTTTACGCTTCAAATGCACAGACACACAATGAAAAAAAGCCAATAACAATAGAATATAAAGCATAAAGTCAAAATAAAAGTCTCCAGAAAATACTCTGTACTAAATATACTATATACACACAATTCTGTGGTCAGTAAGGGAGATGACCATAAAAAAATAAAATTATTGCTGAAATAGTTTATGAATTTACAAAAATAATGCTTTGGAGTTGTTCCCTATACTGAGACAGTTATTGCGTGTAATAGTGACATAAGTCTTGATGTTGCATGATAAGAGTGTTGCATAAGTAGTGACATCAGTGACATAAGTCTTGGTGCTTTCCAGCTGAATAAATCTCTCTGTGTTTGACCA
Source organism: Rhabdalestes septentrionalis (assembly GCA_037832545.1). Lineage (NCBI taxonomy): Eukaryota > Metazoa > Chordata > Actinopteri > Characiformes > Alestidae > Rhabdalestes > Rhabdalestes septentrionalis. The sequence continues at coordinate 10,840,992 of JBBMFX010000035.1, read as the reverse complement.
CTGTCCCACAAAATTCAGTCCAAATCCAACTGCAGCCAACAAAAGCCTGTCTGAACCTGAGTGTAAACAAATTTAGATGTAGCCTGACAAAATTCTCAAAGTCCAATGAAAATTAAACCATAACCTGATATGCTGAATTATTTTGACTACAGTCTGTCAAAATCCTGTCCCCTACCAACAGCATGTCGTCCTCTGTCAAATCCCAAAAGGCCCCACTTTAAAATAATCTACAGAACTTTACTCTTGCTGGCTAATTCTTTGACACATTTCACAGAAATACTGGCCCTCTTTTCCACTCTTTATATTTATGGTGGAGCCCTACTCACAACAACAAAAGGCCAGAGACCCTTGTGTGGTACAACACTGGTTTATGGAAAGCTCTCTTTCCAGCAAAACTGTCATCTGTGTTTTTATGGTTTAAAGAACAAGCTAAGATTAGTGTTAACCTTTCTGTTTTGTCCGAACTCTGCAGTAGTAGGATCCAGCTCGCTGTTTCACTTTGGCATTGTGGAACTTGCTGCCAGCATCCCAGATAAAAAACTGTTTAAAGTGTATAATGTACAAATCCATAGATGAATATTTAGCTCCTGTCAGATTCAGACACACATTTCAAGCTCTTCTCTGCACCACTGCCTTTAAATCCTGAACAGGGATCAGAATGTTGAGACCAGAGGTTTATAGGATGGAAACAAAGGAGGATGACAACTCAGATTAGTGCTGATCCGTATGTTGTAATTCTATTTCAACCGTTTTCCATTCACAGCAACAAGAGCTCTTTTTAAACTTCAACTGACTCAACACTTAATTTCTTAAGCAACACAGTAGACTTATTATATTATGATAAGTTTTATGGAAAGTTGTTGTGTGAGCAGGTGTGTTTTATTGAAACTGCTATGCATTCTGGGTGACCCAATCATAAGCGGGCAGCACTAAGCACAGGGTGAACAGGGTACGGTGAACTTTGATGACATATTGTGATCTGATCCCTTGAACCATCTTCAGAGGTGGTCAGGGATACATATGACCACATTACATTTATAGTGTGAATGCCTCTATGTGTTCCTGACAGCATCAGAGCTTAATCAGTGGTGTCACTTGTGTTAAAACCGCTCTTACACTCACATGAACAAACTCTCAGGACATTTTAAGGCACTTTTCCACAGGTACACAGGACACAAACTGTACTGCGATGGCATGGAAGCTTGAATTTTCCAGTGTATCTCAGCCTGGACGCGTTAGCAGCAAAATTCTCTCCCCACAGTTTATGGTCAGCCATCATTCTTTGGCCATGTAATGAATACCTAACCCAGCTAATGTGTTAGTGATGCGCTGTTCCAGGTTCATTAGAAAACTCTCAGTTAAATCTTCACCCAAATAAGATAGCTTGTCCCTCATTGACTCCCATTTGTTAGTTTTTTGGGAGGACAGGCCTATAAAAGGCCTATTTTCTAGTCAGTCTCTTGTCATGACAACATTTTGAAAGAAGTGACACTGGCAGCTTGGCTGCAGCCAGCCTTTGGCTCTGCAATCAAACAGCACGGGTACAGCTTGGGTAAGAGTTGCTTTATCTGTAACAGGAAAAGATTTGCTCGTAGTACAGTGCGGTTCCTTGTGCGTGTGGAAAAGCGCCATTGTGACACTGTAAATGTAAGTAGAACCTTTATTCCAGTCACATGTAGTCAGTGAAGTCCCAGTCAAGAGACAAAGAAATGCCAGGTGAAATTGTATTTATGATTCACTGTACACTTGAGAAAGATCTGATGACAGATTGTGATTCAAAACTGAAATATAATCCAACACATAAGTAACTATGTAATTAATCATGCAATTGTATTCACATCATACAGCAGGGCTTCTATGGGTGAAAAACCTCCTTGCAGCTCCTCTCCTCTCCTATTTTTGAACCTTGATTGTATCATGGAGCTCCATCTTTGACAACTTACAGACAACTCTGAAAGTTGCATGTCATTGTCGGAAATAATACTGAAGTAGAGAATCAATACATACCACCACCAAGAGTGCAGGAACCCGGGAGGCTCGCCTAGTGTGATGTTTTTCTCCCATCGGATCTAAAGATAGGAAGTGAGCAAGAGAGAGGCAGAAAGAGAGAAAAGAAGGATGAGTATATGCCTTGCACTGCTACAAGGGCATGAATGGATCACTGTGCTCTATTGCTGAAAAGCATGAAGGAAGAATAAGAGACACTCGAGGAGTCAGCCGGCCAAAGTCTGCGGGTCCAAAATTGCACCACAGACTGGCTCGGTATTTGGCTGTGAAGGACTGAAATAGTGCTTTGAATTTACTTAATTCAAATCTGTATGTGCGCATTACACGCTTTATAGACTTTATATCGAAACACACCTTGTCTTTCAGTTTATAGCCTTTGGCAATAACTGTGTTAATATATTTTATTCACGTATACATTTTACTTAACACATTTGAATCAAGCCAGCCAAAATCCTTTTTGATCAGCATGTGCTGTTAGGGGTTATGGTCTATGTCTGTGTATGGTTGTAGATTGCAAGTGTTAGCTGCAAGAGTTAAGTGCATGACTTGCATTTTTGAGGTCCTGCGTGTATTCGTTGATTAAGGATGCTTTTCCTGTGTGTGTGTGTGTTTGTGTGTGCATGCAAGTGTGTGTGCGTTTGAGGGAAAAGTGGCCTAACCCCTGGTGGCTCAGGGTGTGAGTGGAGGGAGTAGCAGCAGTAATTGGGAGAATGGAGGCAGGAGACTGCTGTCTCATTAGACCCCGAATCATAGGTGTGCTCTCCTGCTGTGTACACGCAAAGGTTTAAAGACCTGCCCTGCAGGGAGCATGTGCATGTGTACATATTTACAGATCTTTTTATGAATTAAGTTAGAAGTTTTTTAGGAATGTATTATGCCCTTATTTTCTGTTCTTTTTTCTCCAATGGTAGTCATCTCCATTTCGTTTTAGGATCTTGAAGGGCACTAAAGCCATTGGTCTTTTGCAATACTACTATCAGTGAAGGCTATGATATGCAAATGAGCCCTGCAGCCAATCACAGTATTTCACTTTGCACTGTAAGCATCCTGACCACTTGTGGTGTCAGATTCAAAACAGTGTTTTGATTAACCCAATTTAGCAAAAGTATTTGCTTTTATTAAAGTACTATATTGATTAATCCAAGAGTCGAATAATATTCCAAAATATACTGCAATCACAGCATGAACCAATATAATTGCAATACTAGTGTTTTGTCCATATTGTGCAGCAATGGAGGGTATACTTTCCAAGCAAGGGGATGAATCTTCATGAGCTGCTGAGATTCTCCTTGTTGAGAGTCTCAGTTCACTTTCAGGAGTACTTTAACCACTATCAGGAAAAAGTGCATGCCAACAGCATTCCCCCAGGACAAACAGCTTTTATCAAAGATCCCATTTGATCTGAATCATAGGACTCTGCTACAGGTACAGTATTTCCATCCTACACACTGAGTTGTCTGTTTATTAGGTATACCTTCCCACACTCACTGACATTTATATGCACTTGGCAGATGCTCCCATCCATAGCTACTTACAATTTTAATCATATTATATACGTGAGATATTGGAGATGTTGTAGTAGGTATTACCGACTATGCTGCACTGACAGTTCCACCTGTATGTTTACAGATTCTGACTGTAGTCCTGATACTGGTTTATCAACTACTCTACACCCTGTTTACCAATGGAATGAGATCACCACAGGACAATTGCTGACCAGATATTACTTGAGTGGGGGGTTATTCTCAACACAGCAATGGTACACAACATGGCAGTGGCATGTTAAGAATTCTTGCAGTGGTTCAAGTGTACCAGGCATAGCAGCTGTGGTGGGAATTTTACACACATGAGCATCTGACTGTCAATCAAAAAGACCCAGCCAACAAGAGCTATAGGATACAATAGTATACAAACTGTGCACAGAAATATAAGCTGTAGTTTTTAAGTGTAAGTCTATAAAGTGTGCCAGTAAAGTAAGCGATTGTAATAAAGTAGCAGGTAAGTCTAAATACTCAAGTACTCAGCAAAGTTCACTGAACTGAAGTATCAGCATCAATGACTGTGTGATAACATTTGAGTATCTGACTATTAGACAGGGAATTACAATTGACTCAGGCATCTGTGACAATGGGACTCCGTTCTGATTGTGAGGTTCCTCTAACAACAGTAAACTTACCAGTGTTAAATTAACACCTACTGCGTAGACTGGACTGTGGTGTAACTACATAAAGCAACACGGTAGGTGTTACATTGGTTATTGTGCTCTATTGTGCGCAAAAAATTCAAAAGCCACCTTTTTTAGCGTGTTCTAAATCAACATGATGTCACATACAGGGCAACCCTCAGCATCGATTCAGTATCACATGGGAGGCCTGAACGACATTAGCACCTTAATGGACAAGGCCACTCATTCTGAGCGACTGAGTCCAATGCTTAAGAGACAGTATGGTTTATTATACAAGTGAAGTATTCTGGTACCAGTGACCTGGGATCTGGTGGCCCCCTGCAGCCACAAAGCAACACTTAAACTCCACAATTTATCTTGGACTGTCTCTTTTGACGCCAAGCTTAGCATTCATCTTTCTACTGACTGAAGGCTTTTGGGCTGCTGTAAGTGATACATAGAAACTACAAACAGTGACAAATAGCACAAGTCAGTACAAATATTCAGTTCAATTTAACCACTAAAACTTTGCAAATGCCATTTTTGTCATCGCTGATCAAGTTTCATTTATATCACTTCCCATTCAGCCCAATGATCAAACAGGCGAGAAGCTTTTTTCATTATTCTTTTCACTGAAAAAGGGCACTACGAGTGAACTTCATAGCGTTTAACTAAAACAAATCACTGCATAGTCAACCTAATTACTGAGCAAGAAACTAACCGGTCCAGATATTCAAAGCATAATTATGTTGTATTTAAATCTTATATTTAAGCAAGAGCACTCCATTCAAAGAACATCTGCGAGAACAGGCCATTAGCTAATCACAGAATATCAAGGAAAACCCTGAAAAGAATATGCGGCGGGGGGCCTGACAGAAACATGAGTTATGCTGTTAAAATAGTGGTCATGCTAACAAAGTCCATCATTTCTTATCAGCAACAACAATAGAAACTGATGGGATTCCTTTATTGGCCTTGAAAGGGATCACTGTAGAGAGTCTAGAGGTTAAGAGCATATGATTAGCCAATTGTACCTATTCAACCTTCTCGCTGGTGCGATTTAACCAGACTTTTAACATGTGGTCAAGTTTAAGTGCAGTCATGAGCAGAATGAGCGGCAGCATCGCCTCCACTCGGGGCTGAAGGGTATATAGTGCTCATATAGTGTGGATCACACTGACACGGGCTACGCTAGCAACAACAGCACAGACAAAAGCCCTATCACTAGTGCCGAAAAAGAGCAATCCACTTCAAATCGGGTCAGACACACATTAGCCGCACAAACGTTAATGCTTTGACAAATTCTCCTCATGTTTTGTAAGAAGTACAAATGGGGGATCCATTTGCTGAATGTTTACCGGTGCTGCTAGCTCATTTTTTAGCGAACACAATATCTAATGGGATCTCACATCCAGGGATAACTTCAAGTGCTTGTTATGCACTTATTCTTGGTTGTCAAGCTGCACTGTTGAAAGCTCAAACAGAGCACCAGGTATGATTTTGGATTAAAGTTTAATCTAATGGTCCTTATTAAGCTTTTATAAATCTGAATGAAATGTTCTCAAGCTAAATGTGAAATTAGTAGTGGAAAATCCTCAAAGCCTGCCAGGTCTACAAAACCTGTCATTCAAATGTCTGTCATTCAAGCTGTTTTTTTCTGATCACGGTTGTTGT
>JBBMFX010000035.1:10741294-10759274 GCA_037832545.1 Rhabdalestes septentrionalis | reverse complement strand
CCGACTATTGGTCGAATGGTAGCGCATGTGGCGGAGCGGCTGGAGTATCAGCCAATAGCAGCCAATTTTGGGCGGGGCTAGTCGCAATACGGGCTGGGAAAAAAACAAGTACAGCTTTCCTGAAGCTGATTTGGATTTGACGTCACAAATGGTGACACCCTCATGAGCTGGGCTGTTAAAACCTCCCAGTATGTTTGTGGTCAAATTGACCCCATTCAACGTTTAATGTCTCTTAATAAATAACCAATTGTTTTTTTTTGCTTCGTGACATTTTTTCTCATTTTAATGGAGATAAACTGGGTATACGCTGGCTTAACTTAACTGGGTTGGTGGCCTGGTGGTTAGGGAGTTGCCCCTGTCTGCTGCTTCACTTGTTGAATGGATTAAATGCAACAAATTATTTCATGATTTTAAACTGTGTGGTGTGGTGTGTTCACGTATGACAAATGCACACTTTACACATATGTTTTTAATATCCTGAACATTGATTCTATACATTGGTGGTCTTATTTTGAGCCCAGGCTGTTTTATCTGTATAAACAACATACACACATGTTTGGAATATCGAGGGCACAATAATTTTATATCATCGTTAAAAACATGTCTCTGCTTTTGCGCTCTAACTGAACAAAATCACACCTGTAGGAGGGTGAGAAAACATTTTCCAGGAGAACTTTGATCATTCCCGCCCTAATGAAAAAGCACAGTTATTATGAAACATTTTCAAAACATTTTTCAGTAAAAATGAGGCAAAAATCCAACTATGAGCAATTTATTAGAAAGTCCTTTAGAACATCCTTTAGAACATGGTTAGGAATGAACATTTTTCGAGGTGTCAGAACTGCATCTCTGAAACAGATCACTATTTAGAACAGATTAAATGGGGTATTCTGTTACTACATGAATGGGGACATTCTGTTACTACATGACTGGGTGTAGCTGGGCGTAGTTAAGCTTTGAAGCTGTTCAATTTGGACAGTTTAGGAGTTGTTATAGATGCAATTTATGAAAAAATCTGAAAAACAGTTGGCGATACCATCATTCCAGCCTGTAGTGTCTTGCCTACAAAACAAGCAATTAAAAGTTCAACAATGGGAAAGAAAATGAGACGTGAAAAACTGAGACTAGATGGGAATGTTGACCTCAGACAACAATATTTCATGTGAATTATGTCTATATGTCTCACACATCCGCAGAGGTGTATAGATCATCCAGGCAAGAGGAGCATGTATTGCAATCGAGATCTCCTTATCAGCTTGAACTTCAGAGCAGAGTCGTTTCTCTGGTATGCGTGACACCGTCATTTGCTTTCTTCAGCTCTCACCAACATGTGGATGCCTAGATCTGTGCTGTAAACGGTGCCAAGTGGGCTCATCTTGCTGTCATTAGAGCCCGACTGCACGCTTGACAGGTTTACGACATCTATTTAAACCATTAAACTGGGACTTTTTTTAAAATCCCCTGAGAGTAATTTCACACAAGGCCTGTTTATTATTCTCCAATAGCCTCAAGAAAGGCAATATAAAAGTCACATCAGTGCATCATTTATTTGTATTCACAACTTCATGATAGGGTCTATGAGTTTATAATGAACTCTAACGCAGTGCTATCATTTCAGTAAGAAGGAAACATTCACTTTTCACACATATTTTCATAGATTACTCTGGGATATTCATGTTTATCATTCATATTTAGTTTTTTTCTTTTAGTCATTACTCTCTCTCTCGCTCTCTCTCTCTTTATCTCTCTCTCTCTCTCTCTACTTGAATGACAAACTACTATTCCTTGTCCAAAAATTGCCAATAAAGATGATATGTAGTAAATTCAGCTACTTAAAAGGGAAATTACAATGATTAATCTCTGCAGATTACAGTCATAATTCAAGCAGAACATATTCACCGCCACATATAAAGTATACAAACTGGTTTGTTGTGAAATGCTGTACTGTAGATTTACCTAGCATCTCACCTTTCTTTACAGTGATAGTGATAGTGACAGGGACTTTAATCACAATCAAACGCATAGACGTTAATATGGAGGTATTCCCCTCTTTGCAGCTATTGCAGTTTCCGCTCTTCTTGGAATGATTTCCATGAGATTGAGGAGTTTCTGTGGGTGTGAGTGAATTTCTTTTGCTCATTCATTCAGTTGAGCTTTTATATGATGTTGGACAAGAAGGCCTGGCTCGCAATCTCTATTCCAGTCAAGTTCTTCCACACAAACTCACCCACCCGTGTCTTTATGGAGATTGTATTGTGCACTGGTGAACAGTCATGTTGGAATAGAAAAGGTCCTTCTCCAAACTGTGTCGACAAAGTTGGGAGCATGGCTTTGTCAAAAGTGTCTTGGTCTGCTGAACCAAAACAAATTAAGCCATTCACTGGAAATAAGGGCCCCCTGGTTTCAAGAATTAAGAGGTGTGTCTCCAAACTTTTGTTCAGGTAGTGTATGTTTTAGACTATTCTTGGTTAATCTAAATATAGATCTAAATTATGGTCCTAATTGACTGTTCAGTGCTCTTGATTTCCAGTTTTAGTGACTAAATGAAGGAGTATCCAGATCATGAGTGACAGGGGAGATGGAGGAGGAGCTTCATAAGTAACTTACTCCAGACTTGGAGTCCAGGACGCACTCAGAGCTTTTCTAGGAGAGAGCTAGGAGCAGTTCAGTTCCGTTCTCCACGGTGGACAAAGCGGTGCACACCTGACGGCGGCTTGCAGATTTGTGTAAAACACGGGATTTCTGATCATCTGCCTGGGCTAAAATGGGACGTCCGTGCATCTACTCGCAACAGCCCGGGCAGGACAGATCTCGGGGGTCCCGTGGCGCGCGGAGGGTTGCTTTAGTGGTCTGGACCGTGTCTGTGCTGGTCTTCGTCCCACGCGCCTTCACCTCCACAGCCCGTAAGTAGTCTGGGATTTTTAGTCCGTTCTGGAGCAATACGATCTTCATGATCCTGAAGATTCAGCAATCAGGGAGCAGACAAACCCAGCCTAACATAACAGCTAAGACCCCCGGAGTCGAACAGAGTCACCTCCAGAGCGCAATCCTGGTGGATTCACTCAACACCGGGGGTGTCAGCTGACTAATCCATTTGCAAGCCCTTCAATTTCTTTAAAAAACAATGGTGCCATGTGACCAAAACATTGAAAAAGGTTTGAAGCTCAGAGACCACATCTGATTATTAATGATATGTCGTTTTATAATTTTTCTTCCAATCAGGTCTGGTTTTCTGTTGTCATGTGAGCAAAAACACTGAATATGATAAGTGAGCTTTAAAGCTCATTTAACCTAGGAAAGGTATAGTTTGATATGTGAGAAAACACTAAAAACAAATGTGTTAAAACACTGTAGATGTGAGTTCAACACTAGGCAATATGGATATGTACACACAGGACATACTGTATAATAGCCAAATAATGTAAAGTGTAAGTTAGCTATAGAATAGATTAAGGAACGATGGCCTAAAATAATAACATTAACAACAATAATAACAATGCTATTTTTTTACCCTTAAATGCTCTGTCTGTTTCAACATTTAATTATAAATCTGTGTATGTCATTATAATGCAGACCCAAAATGATTTTGTCTCAAGAAAATCATAGATTTCCGTTGTTTTTGTTCTTTTCATTTTCTAAGTAGCAGATTCTCTGAATATTGTATGAATCATTAGTATTTAATGAAGCAAAAGAAATGCTTTAAAAAGAAAATGGGCACAAAATAACATAATTTGTCCATCGTGTCCTTTTAAGTATGGGTGGGTTTTTCGTCATCCAAAGAAAACTGTAGATCTCCGTTATATTCGCTTTTCATTTTTCCACACAACAACTGCCCTTAACATTTTGTGAACCTTTCACGATTAATGAGGCAATAGAAATGCTTTAAAAAACTTCTTTACATTGGCTTCCATTAGCCAGATAGAATGTTTTGCCCTTTGCCGTAAATCATCATTTTGGAGATGCCTGTTTTTTCTGGACAGTTGCAAAATATTCTATCAGGCTGGGATTTGTTGGCCTTTAGAGCCCAAGTTTAAAAAGCCTGTCCACCTCCCACCAAGAGTAAACTGTGTCCCTAAAGGCAATAAGTAGCGGCATGCTTGTCCAGCCCAGTTTGCCTTTGGAGCATTTGTCAGAAACATGAACAAATATGAGCGCCACTGACAACGAGGAGGAGAATTTGGAGGATGGAAAACCACTTAAGCTCTTGACAAACGACCTCGCATGACCTCTCCAAGTGATCTTCCAACTGTTGAAGCATTACAGTCATAAATCCAAACTCCTGTTTCTGTGGGTCATAAAAACAGACTCTTATTTTTCTGACCCCCAGACTTGGCTGTGATCTCCCCCCAGGATCCAGCACTCCTCATCGGCTCCAGCCTCACTGTGGTGTGCACTGTTAGCTCTGAGCTGGGGATAGCGGCCAGCTCCCTGTACTGGACGCTCAATGGGAGACGACTGGCCAAGAGCACCTACACAGTGCTCAGTCCCACAGCGCTGAGTGTCACTCTGCACAGACTCAATGGCTCCCAGCAGCAGTCAGGGGACAACTTGGTGTGCCATAGTGGCACTGGGGATGTTCTGGCAGGCTCCTGTCTTTATGTCGGAAGTAAGTGTGATTAAGTAGCAAAACCTGAAATTGTGGGAAGTATCTGAGAAAATATATTCAACATAATATGGAACTGTACAGAAGATAATAAAGCATACCATATTCAACAAATGTCATTAACACAAGGCCAGTCCTTTATTAATTACCATACAGGCCTGTTATCACATGCTGCTAGCTCTCTTTTTATTCATGGCACAATCACTATGTCACTTTTCATAACCACTTACACAAACACTGTCACTTTCCTTATAACCACCTGCACTAATAATGTTATCTCATTATATCTGTCATATTGCTACTTTGTTAGAGTTATTTTGATGTTATTTGCACTATTCTTCTGTTCTTTTTTAACTCTTATTGTATATCTTTATTCTGTTCCTCATGTTGCAAAATATTTTCCCTTGGGATAAATAAAGTTCTTTCTTATCTTGTCTAGGAACTACTATTAATTATTTAGTGACTGCAAAGGGTGTAAGGATTAAAAAAAAAAAGCTGATGCTATATAGTCCATTTTTAAATGCATCCAAAATAAGACATCTGTGAAAATGTGAGTTGTGTGAGAGGTAATATTTATTTTAATATTATATATTTTTTATTTTCATTTGAGCCACACATTCATAACGATTTGGACTGATTCGTTCAGACTGTTTTTTCGAGGAAATAAATGCCTAACAAATCAGTATAACTAGATCAAGATCTAATGTATTAGCACCAAAATAATATGTTTGTCCTGAGCTAATATGTTTGCTACATGCTAACAGGATATTTAAGCAAAAGAACAGAAGAGGGATTGTGTTGTTGTCAATAACATACAATTCAATGAACAAATGTATCTAAAGTGTGTACCAATTCTCACGATTACTCATAACAATGTAGTAGCCTTTTGATATTCAGGACCATGAAGTTCAACTCTGCTACTTTCGTTTTGCTAGAACAAAGTGAATGTTGTTTTGTTCCAGTCTTGGACTGTTGACTTGTATTCATTTCCGACTCACTCCAGTTTGCTCAGTTGTTGAGGCTGCAGAGTGCAGCGGAGCTATAATCTCACTGAAGTTATTTAGTGTGTTAGTGTGTCTTCTGTTTTGATATGTGAAAAAGAAAAAAATGTTTATGTGAAAAATAGTTTATGTGATTAATTGACGTGAATTGTGATAAACCCTTAGTAGAACTCTTCTCAAACAATCAAAACATGCCGTTGGAACTAACTGCTGTATAAAATGTGACACGGTTAGAAGTGATATGTTGTACTAGAGGACCCTTAGGAACTAATATGTAGTTTGCAATATAAGACAATAAAGAAAGAAGTCCGGATGTAATTGATCATCCAAGACATGTTTTGTAGTTCAAATTTGTCTTTTAAATTAGAACAGAAGCTGCAAGTCAATAGTCACTCAAACCTGCTTCATAAATACAGCCCCAAAACATTTCTCAGTCTTCCTCCTGAGGTTTCTTCCCCCCAGTTGAGGGAGTAATTCCTCGGGTCTGTCGCGTTTTGGCTTACTCACTAGCTAGGGGCTCGGACCTGGACTCAGTAAAGCTGCGTTGTGACAACCTGGCTGTAAAAAGCGCTATATAAAAAAGTTAATTGAAATGAAATTGAAATGAGACCAAGCTCTTTATGAAGGTGGAGCAGACTCATAGATGTGGTTCGAGACACAGTATGATTTACTGTAAGCCATAGAAATCATTGTCCAATTGAAAGCCTCATGCAAGAAACAAAATCACCAAACATGCCAAAGCTGATTGTAACTGGGTTCAGTGGATAAAACTGCATAAATTAGACCTGCTTTACTTCATTATGTTGTCTTGTTTGTGTCCAGTGCCTCCTGAAAAACCAGTTAATGTCTCCTGCTGGTCACGCAACACCAAAGACCTCACCTGCAGATGGGGCCCGGGTGGGCAGGGGGAGACTTTCATCAGTACCAAATACATCCTCAAGTACAAACTGCGGTGAGGCAGGAGATTTAAAGGCACTAACGTTTGAAGCACCTGCTCCTTACAGACTATAAAGCTCAAACTGTGAGCTTGCGAGAAGCTCAGAGTATTGTAAAGTTGCTGAGCATGTGGCTCGAAGTTATATGACTTGTGATCTTTCAGCATACGCTGTTATTTGAAAGCATTTTTTCCTGATGTGCAGTTGAACAAATGTTTATTGGTGTGCAGATGGTACGGCAGAGAGAAGGAGTGTGAGGAGTACAACACAGGCCAGCCGTATACGTGTTACATCCCTCGGGATTTGGCCATTTTCACGCCATACGAGATTTGGGTGGAAGCGACCAATCAGCTGGGCTCTGCCACCTCAGAGGTCATCACTTTGGATATTTTAGATGTGGGTGAGTTGGATGTCTTGTCTGTGTCTTTGCATCAAGCCTGCAACAGTGCGCCTCTACACCGGCTAATGAAAGAGGAGCTAGGAATGTTTTTCCACAAGTATCTGGGCAGCACATCCCAACTGTGAGCTCATCCTCCAGCTCTTTAAGCAACATTTGAGCATATCACATATGGTACACACACTTGTCTGTGAGAGTGAGGCTTTTATTGGGTTTGGAAAAGGAAAAAAGAGTAAATTATGGAGCTCAAAATTCCAAACAAAGGGCACAAGTAAAAAAATAAGCACTTTGTTATAAGGGACTTGGATGGTTTGTATGGAAAGAACTTTAGTGTCTGTGTTTCTCTAGATTAACACAGATAACCCAGACATTAAAACATTAAAGACAAGATGTTCGCAGCACTCAGTAACAAAGAAAAAAACACAGAGAAGGTTTAGTTATTTCACTGCATCCTTCCTCACACAAACCCCTAGTGCCCCAACACTTTTCATGAAACATCGTCCTTTTATTTTGAAGACAAAAATATAACCTTGAGGAAGGAACAAACAAACAGTGACAGCATGAAGTGTCAGTGTTACCGGACTAATTAAAATAATGTTAAATGTTAGTGATATACCTCATAGGCTAAAGAAGAATTTAATGTTCTTCTAAATGTGAGCTGAGTCTCCAGAATGGGAGGTATTGAGAGATGTTCCTGATATGAAGTGGTCAGTACACAACTGGTGAACAGGCGACAGGGCCTTGTACTCCCGAGGCTCATTGATGTGTATGAGGAGTGAAGGTTAGCTCATTTGGTCCAGTCCCACAGAAGCACAAATTTGCTGAAATATGCTTGATATGATAGAAAGGTGTCAGGACACACAATCCTTCACAGCTGTCTGTGTGTAAAACGTGGAGCACCAGACCAGTCAGAGTGTCTATGCTTAATCCTGTCCACCACCGAAAGATTCATGCGTTCTTTTACATCATGGGAATGGCTGGGTGTGTGTACGGATTACCTGGGGAAAATGACTCCAGGAATCCTTGGGTCCTGCCATTTATGATACTTTGACACGGTCCACCTACCTGTGCTGGCCAAACTAATCCGATTCATAGAGCATCCACTTTACAACTTAAAGGACACAACGTCAAGGATATGCTGCATTTCTTGGTCCCATTTACTGCAGCACCTTCAGAGGTCTCGTGGAGTCCATGCCCTCACAAGTCAGAGTTGTTTCAGTGGCACAAGGGGGACCTAAAATATAGACAGGGGTTTTTAATGTTTGTATACATATATATCCATCAGATAAAGTTTCTTTTGTCACGGATCTGCTGTACCACTCGCACTGTTGGTTTTAAAGAACAAATCATTTTTTGCTCCAGCCATTTTGATGTTTTGCCTCTCCTCTTACTGTGCGTGCTCTGGGTTCAGTTTTTATAATCCGTCCCCAAGTAAAACTAATCCAGTTTAAGAATAAGTTAAGGATTCATTTTCAAAAATCCAATAAAACTTTCAATTTTGTGGCTCAAGACAGTTACAAACATGCAAAGGAGATGCTGAGGGAGAGCAGGGGCATGTCGACTGCATGGAATGTCCCTAACCTCTCCTCCTTTCATTTTCTCTATCCCGGAAACAATAAGTCTGGGAATTCATTTGGCTTTCCCCTGGAGGCAAGCTTGATTCAGTGGTGGCACTTAAGTGTTGACTTATTTTATGTTTACAGTGAAAGCATGTCGAGCAGACACAAAAGCATTTCATTCATTAATCTCTGGCTGGGGACCGATAGAAATTGGCCTCATTGCCACACAAAACCAGTAAATTAGCAGGAACGAGGAAAACAAATATTTGGCGTGTTCACCTTTTGTTGCAACTCAGACACTTTAAAAAGAGAATGTGGTAGAAGACTGTGAAAGACACTAATCATAACAGAAGATGCTCTGAGGAGATATTCTCCTTGTTCTGTTAACCCTACACCCCCTTAGGGCTTTAAATAACTCACCAGGTTTAGAGAAGCCAAAGCAAACAACACTGTCTGGAGCATCTGAATAATTTATAGGAGAGAACAATAAGTATTAATATCTGAATATTAAGCTTGGGGAGATATAATCCAGAACTACTGAAAAAAAAAATTACTTTAATTTTTTTTTTTTAATAACCAGGACACAACTATGGTTAAAGTTGTTTGCTATCGGAAACCAATCATACATGAAATAATGATCTGTCAGATAATAACAGGTCCAGCCTTTCAGTAAGAGACTCAGTGTAGAGAACAACTTCTAACCACTATTTGTTTTACTAGTTAATCACTTAACTGTACGTTTTTTACATAGTATCGTTACACCAGCTTTATTGAATATAGTATAGGGTATTTTTCATTGATTTTATATAGACTTTATCATTTTTATTGCTCTGTGTCTCTATGACTCTGGATCAATGAAGAATTCTGATACTTTTTTCAGGTTTAAATATGACATCATACATTTCTCCAGTGATGCATTGTTGATTAGCTTTTATTTGTTTAATTGAATGCAGGCCTACCTCCAGTCTTCCATGTTTTTTTCTGCCTTGTACTCTCACATTAAACAAAAGTGATGCACTTAACCTAGTAAAATGTACAATAATTAACTTTTGTATTTCAGCTGAATTATTTTGAATCAGTGTAATATATTATATTAATGTTTAAATGATTTTCAGTCAGTGGTTATTGTTCACTCCTGCATTTATCCTGTCTCAGTGACTACGGACCCCCCTCCTGATGTGCATGTGAGTCGGGTGGGTGAGTTAGACGACCAGCTGAGTGTTCGCTGGGCCAGTCCCCCTGCCCTCAAGGACTTCCTATTTCAGACCAAGTACCAGATCCGCTACCGCCTGGAGGACAGTGGCGAATGGAAGGTACAGCACAGAGGAGTCCGGGCATTCCCACATACTTAGCAATGGGTCTTAATCATGCTTATTAGAGAGCATGAAGAGTGAAGGGAGTGTGGCAGTCCTTTAATCAAGACTAATGAAATTATAAATAGCAGTCGTTAGTGTGACGTTAATGGTGATTTATGTAAAGGCCCTGAACTGCAAATTAATTCAGCACGAGTGCCTTTAAGGGATTGTTGTATGTGTAGTTAGTAGTTAAACAGGTTTACACATGCTGTTCCTGCAGGGCAAATAAAAACAGCGTGCAAAATGTGTCTGCAGAATGCAATGGCTGTATCATCACCGGTGCACCAGTCTCACCAACTATTTGTCACTTTAGGTGGTGGATGATGTGGGAAACCAGACGTCCTGCAGGTTAGCAGGGCTCAAGCATGGCACAGTGTATTTTGTCCAGGTGCGCTGCAACCCCGTTGGCATTTATGGTTCCAAAAAAGCCGGGATATGGAGTGAGTGGAGCCACCCAACAGCTGCTTCCACGCCCAGCATCGGTGAGCTTTCCACTAAAGTACTGCTCTGTTGCTGTCATAGGAACAGAGCAATATCTGCCATATTTTCATGTACTTTATCAATTTGCATCATTTAAAGAATGTTTGTTTGGTCATTAATTTCCCTCTCTATATTTTTTGAAGTAAAATTGGCTAGATTTGTTTCTGTGCCTTTAATACTGATCTATGTTAATGTATACTGCTCTGACTGGAGGTCCTGTTTTGCACCTGAAAAGCAGTTCTGACTGAAACACTGCTTGTGACTTCTTTAGATAGTTTCTATATTTGGACTTCAAGGACTGTGGGTAAATTTGAACAATGTTTATGTGTTAGATACTTTAGTATCTGTAAATTTGGTTTTCATTGACATTGTCCCTATAACAGATGTTAGAAACATGCTTAATCCTATAAAATCCTAAACAGTCTGAGATACGTTGTCTTGCAACAGTGAATGACGTTGTTTAGACTCACACACTCAAGAACGATGCTGGGAAACTGACATTGGTGTTGTGTGTAATTTTAAAACCAGATTCAGATTTATATGCAAGGAGTATGGATTATTATTGCTCAGTGGATCCGTCCCGATCAAAGCTTTAAACAAAAAAACCGAGGGACACACACAGTTTAAATATCTCAGTTTAGTGGAACTTTCCCCTCCCCGCAGATTAAGCAGCAACATCATGGGCTAATTAGATTCAGCCCATATGTAACCCCAGAAAACAACAAAAAAAAATTGTCAAGCAACTCGATAGGGATCTCTCATCAGCGCATTCAGAGCTCTCCAGCAAATTGTCAATGGGCCTTAGGGAACAGTTGATGAATTATTTTTGCATGTCTTCGTAGATGGCTAGACGCAGCCCTTTGAGTGTGTTCAGATTAAAGCGCTGGCCACATTCAAACTGAGTGGAAACAGCTTTGAATCAGTCACAGAAATGACAGGTTACATGACTTTCACATACCCAAAGACAGGAAGCTGTTTTTTGCTTTTGTTTGCCCTGTCTTTTTTGGATTGAAGAGCTCATATTTGAGTTAATATGGTTTATCTAATTGCTCAGTGAAAAACAAGTACTGAGCCTAACTCTACTGAACCTAACTAGAGTCCTCAGACACCCACAGTTCTTCACAAGTTGTACAATGTAAATCCTGTACTTGTGGTCATTCTGATTATTTAGTCTGTTTAAGATGAATATGGGTTTGGTTCTTCAATTTTAGTATTTATTATGACTCAATTGATAATATTGTTTGGTTGATACTACGGGCCACTACTGAAAACCTGTGGTTTTACTCAGTGCTTGAAGTGGGCCGGAACGCAGGGAAACCCAGTTCCGGAACTTCATTATTTTCGTCTTTTGGGTTCCGCCACTTTTTTCTGTGCTCCGGTATTTACTGAAACTGATCCGACGCAGCGACAGTGGCCCTAGAATATGTCGGAAAATTAGACTTCCTGCACTTCTTTTTCCCCACTTCAAGCACTGGTTTAACTGGTATTGGCAAAATCCCAGAGAGATCTTACAT
This sequence comes from Rhabdalestes septentrionalis, assembly GCA_037832545.1. Lineage (NCBI taxonomy): Eukaryota > Metazoa > Chordata > Actinopteri > Characiformes > Alestidae > Rhabdalestes > Rhabdalestes septentrionalis. The sequence continues at coordinate 10,747,430 of JBBMFX010000035.1, read as the reverse complement.
TTTTTAAGTGGTTTAACTCGGATTTTCATATTTTATCTATAACTTCAATGAAGTTTGTCAATTAATTGATCTTGCAATTATTCCAAGACCAATAGTATACAATGATATCAAATGAAGCAACTGGCCACCAGCCTTATTTCCCCTTAAATGACATGGCAGTACTTGTCACAATATGTTTATTTTGGCCCCTGGTAACTATTTTGTCATTACTAAAATAACAGTGTACAATTTGGGTCAACTTGTAACCATGACAACCCCATCCCATCTTTCCCTGTAGAGCGGCTGCAGAGTGGGTCATGTGATCCCAAATCAGAAGAGCAGAATTCCACCCTGCGGAGGGAACTGAAGCAATTTTTTGGCTGGGTGCGAAAACACACTTACGGCTGCACCAATGTCAGCATCAAACTCTACGATCAGTGGCGTGCCTGGTTACAGAAAGCCCACAAAACTCGCAATCAGGTAGTTTAGAAGACCTCATCAGTCTCATCTGAGATCTCGGAATCGCACCAAGTTCGTTTGGTACTGTTGTTTGACGTTGTTTATGACATGCCAATATATGCACTTGAAACTTAGATATACACCCATATATATTTACATCTGCGACACTGTGAGAAGTCATGAAGACTTGTCTGCTTCCTGAACAAGGGATATAGGCAAAAAGATGCAAATGTGCCTGTCAAGAGGGGCAGTGAGTTCAGTCTGTGCGGGTAGGTCTGCCCCAAATGACAGAAAACACTGGGGCTGTGTAGGTCATCCGCACATCCTCTGTACTCTCATTGGACCAAAGCAATTGTTGAGGGTCTTTGGTCTCATGAGACTTGGATTACTTGATTAGTTTAGAATGTTTTTTGTTGTCATCTTTTAAGTACTGTTAAGCTGCATGTGGTATGCCTCAAGAGGAGCTGGTACCAATTACAATAGAGCAGTAACTATACATCATGTCATCACATTTACTTGTAAATGTCATTTCTCTTGCCTTTCAGGTAGTACAAAGCGGTAAATCTTAGCACAAGTCCAAACAAGACTGGAGCAGTTTGTGGACAAATGTGACTATGGGGTTTTTATCACTCTCAAGTGCTTAGGATAGTTTGTTTTGACAAACCCAAAGGCTCTTTTGAAGAATGCAAATGGAGCCCAGAATGTGGCGAGATGATCCGTTGATGTGTCCCTGCTGCACAACTGCGTACAATCTCTAACCAAGAACAAAGACTTGGGGGAAAAAAAAGTGCATGAGAAACCATTCCAAGGACAAAGGCACCAAAAAAAGAGAGAGCTCGGAGGTAGCCGGAGCAAAACACACATGCCTGAGAAGGAGGGAACCCATCAGCCAGGTCAAAATTGGAAAGAAATGGAATTCGTCCCTGGAGCATCATTTGCCGAGCAGCTTGCTTCTGGACTCATTAGAAAAGTTCCTTGCTGAAAAATCTTCTGAAAAACAGGCAGATGCTCTGCTGTGACTGGGTACAGCCATTACTGGCCTCAATGAATTGTCTGAAAAATATCAATGCGCCCTCAAGGAAGCAGAGACACACAAACTTTGTGTAGAAAAGCACAATAATTCATAGTGTGGCAAGTACCTAGAAATTAGCTGCACATTATTTCTTTGTACATATGTTTTCTCACTTATTTTTGTATAAAATTGCAATATATTTAATATATATTATGCAACCTCTTTCAATACAATATGAACTGATGGCAATGTTCTTGTGAGTTCTGTTTATGGAACTTGAAATCACGAAATTGTATTATAAAAAAAAAAGAAAAAAAAGAAAGATTAGCGAATAGAATTTCTGAATACAAGTTATAAGTCACGCTCCACCTGGTCAAACACATCCACGACACCAGCATATGCGCACACTGCACACAGGTAGCAAGCAAATGCTTCAGCTGCTCCTCAGTCATAGGAAAGAACTGCCTCCATATCTGTCTGGTCAGTTGTCTCTACATTTCATTCTGGCTCTTCTGAGTCATACTTGAAGTCCTGCAGGATGTCACTCAGAGCCTCCTTGTTCTTTATGATGCTGATGAAGCAGAAAGAAAGAGCAGGAATGAAATGATTGACCGAAACAGGGCTATTACAATACGTCTTCATCAGTGACTTGTTTAATATGGGCGTATATTGATCAAGCATGAAGAGTAATGCAGAGCCGCTCTCACTCTTGTTTGATCTCCTGGACCTTCTCCTGACAGCCCTCGTTGTCCGGGTGATCCTGAGCACTCTGCTTGGCCAGCTGCAATTTAGCTGTCTGAAAGCAAGAGCACTTCTACTTATTAGACTGCTGATAATCATGTGCTGTCACAGTTCATAAAAATGATCAAACATCATTTTCTTTCCAATAAACACTGCAGGATTCAGAATTTACCAGATTTTACAAACCCTTAATGGGAGTTATAGAGACACAAACGCATTTTCCACACTTTCAGATGAGCCCTTTTTTATTTTATTGCGGTTTTACAGTATTTACTGCAAAGTAAGCTCACATTAAATGTTGCATTGCTTCAGTGTACAGTGTGTGCCACTGAAAGTAATCTCGTTTAGCCTGGTTAGCTGACACTTTGTTGTTGTAATTGGGGAAACATCACAAATTGAAAAAATCTTATTTAAGTGTTGATATCAATCGCATGATAGTGCATCCGGGGCCTGTAGTCTAAGAAAGCACAGCTGGTTTTGCTCTTTCTGGGTGGGTTGGGTGGTCTCTCTTCTCACTCCAATCACTCGGCGGCACGAACCAACAGAATCAACAGACCTGCCTGCCAGCACTCTCCTCCTAGTGCGTGCCGACCAGTGGCCCTGCAACAGCGGCAGTGTGAAAAGATGGCCGGCATCATATGTGACTGTGGGACTGGGTGGAAATGGAGATGACCAATTTTCTACCCAGCCTGGTGTTTGTGATCCAGAACTAACATCAGTACCTGACCTCGCTAAAGCTCTTGTTGCTGTATGCATGTCAAGCCTCTTTGCCATGCTTCATCGTACCATTTAGTCAAAAGCCCTATCAAAAGACTAGGGCCTGTTACTGCAGCAAAGCAGTGGGGAAACTTTGCTTTTAATAGCTTTGATATCTGAGGTAAGCTTTTGGATTTATTACATATCATTATATTGTGGGGCCTCTGAAAAACAGACCTTTTTGTGCATGTAAAGTGCTAATCCAGGTACAAATTTCTCCATTTGCTATTTGACTTATGTGTCTGCTCTTATTTGGTTGAGACCAAAATCATCCTGTTGGCGTGTGATTTTTTTTTTTACTACTTGCAATTTTTCACGCATAGGTTGAGCATTCCTGGACAGCATAGAGATACCGCAAAAAGTTATCATCCAAGAGAGAAACCAATTGTAACTTCAGATATTAAAGTCAAATAAAAGAATGAGGATAAACATGAAGTACACACCAGCTCCAGTTTCTGCTTCTCCTTGATCTGCAGCTTCTCAATGTGTTCAGAGAGATCTGGGCGGTCGAAGTCTTGGTGTAGACGCTCTTTAATCTCCAGTATCTCTTTGGAAATGCCGCAGAATGCCTTGGTTATCTCATGGACCAGCTGTCTGTATTGCTCAAAGTCATAGTGGGGCCCTGTCCTCAAGTACGCCTCATGACCCCTGTGACACAAGGCAATCATGTTACTCTGTGAAAATCAACAATAATATTGCAGTTTTCTCAGTCTAGTTTTTCAGTTCTGGTTTTTTACACCTGCGCCACAAGGATGTGTTCCCCCTGTACCCTACATGCCATTGTCAACACTTCAATTAAACAGCAAATAATAAGACGTTTGGCTCCTGAAGGCGAGACATGCATTGAAACTACTGCTACTAAACAACAGACGTGCGTTTCAAATTTATCGTCTTTGGTTTCAAAAGTTCTACATTAGGTAAATACATTTTCATCTGTCTGACCACTGAAACTGACTCATCAGATAGAGCTACTTGGGTTTATTTTATAAGAGGGCATGGGTTTTCTTAAAGAGAGAGAGGCAGAACACCAAACACATCACAATAAAAGCAATGCCTCATTCGAAATTCCAGGCCGCTTTTTAAAATGTCTGATTATGCCCCCACCACATTCTGATTTAGAACATGCAGTCTGTTTGGAATCAAATGCTCCTCATTCCACATTAACATTAAACCAGTATGGCACTGGTTTCTGCTTTGTGTTAGTCTAAATCAGCCAGACGGTCCAAATCAGCCTGTTTTAAATGAGTTCTCAGAATGTCCTCAAAATGTATGCTCTATGCTAATAGGAATATTGTTCCTCAAAATAATTTCACTCTACTTAAACATTTTTCCCTACTTTTTAGTCACAGGATACGACATCTCAATACTATTCTGAATAAAAGTATGAAAATTAAATGAAAATTAGGTGTTTATCTGAGATATAATTATATAAAAGTACATATTTTACTAAAAAACACAAGTTTTGCATGTTTTTATTGATAAGACCAAATTTTGTAAGAAGGGTTGCTGGTCATTTATCATTTTAACATTTTATGGCTCCAGTCTCTGTTGTGTTATTCTGATATTTATCTGGAACCATATTAATGTACTTATAATATGGTCTATTTGATTCATTTAGTAATCCAACTCACCACAGCTCACATCCCACAGTTCTTTAATTGAGGCAGATCAATACTGAGAGTAATAATTATTATTTTTCTTTTCGGTGTGTGAAGGAGAATAGTGTTCCATCAAGCAAACTCTAATAATATAAATGATATATTTCTTTGTCATTTAGAAAGTATATTATCATAACCAGAGTCTATATGAGGGAAAGATCCTTTAAGGGTAACTTGATATACTTGTTACTTGTTTGAGGATTGGAATGGGTCATGCTGTAGTATAAAATATCTTGTGTTTTCTGTTTCCTTAATATAAAATTGTAGACACTAATTAGAAGAGCTATTTTTGAAACAAGTCTCAAGTTACATGGCATTTCTGACGGGAGAATCTGCAAGTTAGGATTTTAGAACTGTAACCCCAAAAATATGGTCATTTAAAATTTTTAAATATCAGTAACTCAGCATCTCAGAAGCATGAAATACTCGAGAAATCGTTTAAACAGTTTTAGCACCCATCAGCAACCTGGACTTCCTCACAGAACAGAACATGAAGAAAAGTAACACTATATGGATAAAAGAATGGGAACACATCTGTTTTTCAGGGTTTGGGTTAGGTCCCTTACTTCAAGGAGACCAAGACACTGTGGACAACGCCATGCTTCCGACTTCGTGGGCACAGTTTGGGTAAAAACCTTTTCTGTTACATCATGACAGTGCCCCAGAGCACAAATCAAGTTCCATAAAGACACGGCTGAATGAGCTCTGTTTGGAAGAACTTGACCGGCCCGTTCAGAGTCCTGACCTCAACCCCACCCAGCACCTGTGGGATGAACTGGAACGGAGATTGTGAGCCAAGTCTTCTCGTTCAACATCAGTGCCTGATCTCATAAATATTACACAGAATGAATGGGCACAAATCCCCACAGAAACACTCGTTTTTAGTGGAAAAAAGAGAGGAAGATTTTATAGCTGTGAAAGGGGGCCAACTCCATATTAGCTTAATTATTTGAATGCAAGGTTATTAAAGTGTGTGTTGGTGTAATGGGCAGGCCTCCTTTGTATTTAGTGTGGACAGCGCCGTTAACGGGCATGTTTGTCCAGATCTATGGGTTTGTTTTTTACAGCACGAAAGTATGAACATGTGCTGTGCAGGTGGAACACAGGACTGGAGCGAGGCGTCAATCTAAGTGAAACATGTAAATCAGTAATAACATTGTTGGAAAGTGGTCGTAAAGACTGAACTTACTCTTCAAACAGCTTGTGCGCCTCTATGCGTTCAGCCTGAAGGGCATAAAATCGTCGGACCAAACTTTTGAAATCTGAGGGGGACTTATAAAAAAGTTACGGCATTAAAATCATGAGCATCAAAATAATGAGTCACGAAGAGATAAAGACAACATATGAGCACACCCAGTCTCATTAAAGACTACAGTCTGTCCCTAAGAGCAAATAAGCCGTTTATATGTATAACACATTGCATTATATTACGTTAATTTTACCTTATATTACTTACCATGCTTCTCTTTCTCGTGCAGCCTTAACTGCAACCTTACTTCCTGTTTACGTTCTGTGCAGTGAAAAAAATTAC
>JBBMFX010000035.1:10716902-10741194 GCA_037832545.1 Rhabdalestes septentrionalis | reverse complement strand
ATGTTTGAGAGAAATGGTAATATTGTGTATCTGGAATGAATTTTAGATCTTTAAGTCCATCTCATGAAAAATCGGAGTAGAAACAAAGGTGTTGCGTTTATATTCTTGTTGAGTGTAATATACCTAAGTAATATTCGCTAGCCTTGAGTGATAAAATTGCAAGCAAATTGACATGAGCTAAATAGACTTAGGACACATTGTTACATGTCTCTTTATGTAACACTGATAACCATAATTCTAAAATACCATGAAGAATTAATACCCTACCAGTAATGATTTTTCACCCTAGTGAAAATCAGGTTGTGCTGATGCATTTTATCTTTTGCATATCCTTGCTTTTATCCCATAGTCCAGTCACTGGCCAGGACTCCCCTAATCACATGATACTAGTATGTTGTTGTCTAATTATATCTAAAAAGAATTTAATGATGCAAGGACAAAATTCAGCATTACAATTAGTGGTGTCTCCAGTGACCCTGGCGTGTTATGCTTTATGGGAAGCCTGGAGACTATTGAAATGATTCTATCAATAAACATTAGTATTTACAACCTATACTGTGACTGAAATGTAGCCTCTTTTTGAACATATTGAAGCAGAGCTGTGTGTGTGGTTATGTCTGTTGTAGGAGACTGGCTTGGTGGTGATGACAGACATGGTGAGGCTGAATCACAGGCAGTCTGGAGGCATGTACACAGACGAGGCCGTACCTGCCTTCCAGCCCCACACCTCTACTCAGGCAGCTGTGCACTCCCGTTCAGCAGCTCGGTATTCACACATCACATTCTGAATAAGATCCACTTGCCCTTCAGCAGCAGTGTCCAACTCTGGCCTTACTTCAGCACAGTTCAGTGATTTCCCCTCTTGTATATTTCTGATAAAGGTCTGAAGTTAATTACAATGACCATCTAAGATATCCAAAATAAACTGGGCCGTAGCCGTCTAGGACCAGAACTGGACACACCTGCCCTAGAGGTTTGAAGTCCATAGTGGCATATGATGTTGAATAAGCTTACTGGTTCATAACCATATGTCATTTTATTATTTAATTTCTCTTTTACAGGACCGTCAAACACAGACGCACCTTCTTCCCTGAGACATGGGTATGGCATTGCCTCAATGTCAGGTACTGAAAAGCTCCCATACCAGTTCCATTATGTCTGGACTTCTGCCTAGCTGTGATTGTCTACCATTAACATTTACCATTATAATTTAACAGCAATGTAACTGGAGAAGCTGAGCTACGATTGGATGTGCCAGATTCTATCACCACGTGGGTGACGGAAGCGATCGGTCTATCAGAGGAGAAGGGTCTGGGCCTGGCGCAGCCTGCAGAACTGCGGTCATTTAAACCATTCTTCATCGACTTCACCCTGCCATACAGCGTGATTCGCGGAGAACAGACCAAAGTCCCACTCACCGTCTACAACTACCTCCCTGCCTGTGCAGAGGTGAGAGGGAGGGACACAGCCTAGCAAAAAGCAAGCATCGGAGTGAATGCCAGTTCCTGAATTTTATATTAAAAAGCACACACCTCTTTTCTGTGAAAACATGCCATCACAAAAGCCAGCATTTATAACGGCCCTTTTAATCAAGGGGAAATCCCATTACCATGATAGGTCAGAAAAAAAAGTACACAATTTTCCACTAACTCTAGATGTACCAAAATGCAAAATGGACAAAAGTACGTTTTATAGCTAAACAATAGTAGTAGCCATCTTAAAGTAGTCTCTAAATAGCAGCAGATATGTCGCACAATGTCAGTTTAAACATTTGAACCACGTGTGCATGATGCTAATTTGCGCATTATAAGCTTTTATTTATTGTTTAAAGCAGGATTCTATTTATGCAAGTTAACATTGGCTCCATTTTGGATAGACTACATCCATATACTTATTTTGAGGTCTGTTTTTTATGTACTATGGCATGTGGATGCGGAGCAGCAAAAAGAACCGATGCGCATTTATTTTATTGCAGAGGCAGAATTCTTAAGGGACTATGGGAGGCCCTGAGTCAGGCAGCATGGAAAATGAGCAATGCGCCTCCAATTCCCCAAAATCCTTTATGAGCCTTCAGGAAGTCACGCTACATGAGCGCTAGAAAGTGAGAGCGAATGACCGGAGATATGATGCAATCTTGTGTGCTTAGAGTTCCATTCACAATGCATTATGTATTATGGAGGAAAACCCTGACTTACACTCTTTCCCTGGTCGTTCCCTGCAGGTTCACGTGAAGGTGTCTGTGCCCAAAGGGATCAAGTTTGTGGGTCACCCAGGAAAGCATCATTTGACTCGCAAGAAGTGTGTGGCCCCTGGGGAGGCGGCGCCTACCTTTATAGTGCTGTCCTTTATGGAGCTGGTTACTGCAAATATCACAGGTCAGAACATCGGCTTCTCCAGTGCAGTAGCTGAGCAGCTGCGTCTGATGTTTGGTGCAGAGCTGGTGTTATGTAACACCTTACCAGTATTGTTTTAGCTAAAATACTTAAAAAGTCACTGAAATTTGCACTTGGTGTAGACTTATTTGTTTTTTTTTTCTTCATTTTTTTCTTTGGACACATATTTTGGAATTTGGAGCCTCAAAGCAGGTTGTTAAGTTAAATTAGCTGGTGAGTTATGATGTTGCAAGTTGGCTACCAAAATTTATTATCATTCACATATTGACCTTTTAGATGGTTGGTCATTTTATTATTAGCCCTTTGCAGCTCCACTGCACTTCCCTGGGATTATAGCTTGAGGAGAATCATCACCTCAGTGACCAACAAGAGTCTCTGGCGTCAACCCCACAGTGGGTGACCCACATTTGACCCCACCACCATAACAACAGAGACTGCATGTACTCGTCTCATACAGTGCAAGTGAGCATGCATAGATGAATTTCCTGGAGTTGAACCCATGCTGAAGATGAACATGTTATGTAACAGTCTCACTTATATGGTCAGAGTTCTAAGAACAAAAGGACAAACAATTAGAAATCCAAACTCAAGTGATTTGCTTTTAATCTCCCGTGGTTCTCGAGATGCATTCAATAAAACACAAATAGATGTGGGTACTGCGCAGGAAAAAGAGTTCCAAAATGAATTTGGTACATTTTTGGGGATGGACGGGTGTTTTGACAACACATATGTGAACAATCAGTTGCTAACACACTTCTAATCCTGACATTATGTCTCAACATTAAATAATCCTCCAGTGAGCACACAGCACATACTTTCACTGAGTATTCGTGGCTTTTATGTAATGGTCTTTGCTGGAAAATGACCCCCAGTGCATTTGAGGGCAGCAAACAATAGCAGAGAAAAGTACATCCTGGAGACAAAGCTGGTGGTCAGTGGGGGGGCTGGGTGAGGGAGGCCAGCTTCTCCGTGGCTCCCAGTGGCATGTGGATGAGTTTGCGGGTCAGTGCTGGTCAATGAACCCCCCATGGCTCTGTCCTAGTCTCGGTGAGCCCCAGTCATTACCACTCACTACACACACACAAAGAGACTGTGCTGGCATATGGCCATCTTGCAGTAGACCCATGTGTGTGTACTACACACACCTTTCACACACACATCATGAGCAATCGTGGTTGATGTAGATGAGCAGAGTTTTTGTGTAGCGTAAATGGCACCATTATGCGACACAGTCATTACATTTGCATAGCACTTTTCATCCGTTTACAGTAAGTCAGGAGCTTATGTAAGGGAAGTTTGCTGGAATGGTCACCTGTTCCAGCCACCCTGTTTGATAATAGAGGTTAGCCTGTTTCTAGTCAGTGGCTAACATATATTCTGTGATTTGTTTTGGTGACAGCTCGTGCCGTGGCATACAGTGAGCCGAGCTGCTGCTCTGACGGCCCGCTGCCCGGTAAAGCAGGCAAAATGGGTGAGGACCAAGAGGAGCGCCGGATTCCTGAAGGAATTGACTATGTGCGCAGAAGTGTGCTGGTAGAGGTATGAGGTGCACTCCCCTCCTTACATGCAATCTACTTAACATGTCTTAATGCCCACTTTGCTCCTGGAGATCTGCTGTCCTGTAGAGTCTAGTCTCAACCATAGTATGCCACACCTTTTCTGTCTCTTTTCAGAACCCCCCCTCCTGTGTTTTAGATGGGATACTTTCAAAGTGCACAGTCTAACAGTTAGCTAACTTTTGTAATTGGTCACTTCCATTTATTGCAGATCATTCATGTTTGCTCTACTAGTGCTTTAGAAAGTAAAGTAGGACAAGGACTTGGTGGGAGGAAAATATCATAAAGGTAATGCTGCTCACCTGTTATCTCTCCATAGCCTGAAGGTCTACCGAGAGAGTATACATACAGCGTCTTCTTTTGTCCTAATGGTAAGCAAGCTTCTTTCAGTGCTAATACATAAATACTCACTAACCGTCTCAACAAGTGTCAGTTCTGTAGTGCAGGAGTTTTAGCAGTGACAGTCATCTTGTTTAATCTATAAAACACAGCATAGAAATCTAAAGCAGGGGTCTACAAAACTATTCGCAAAGGGCCAGTGTGGGTGTAGGTTTTCATTCTGACAAAACGAGAGCACACAGGATCAGGTGTTTAAAGAATAAGACCACAGCTGGGTTTCCGGTAATAAAAACCTTCATCCACACTCTTCCTTTATCAATTTTAGCTTTAAATGACTAATTATTTAGTATTTAGCCATGAAGGTATTTATGCATTTTGCCAGAATTATGTTCTGATGCCTAAAATTCATTGCAGAACGAATTCATATCTCCACGCCAAATAAGTACGAATACCAGTATGTGAAGAAGCCATCGAAAGTCACACATATACAAGTATCAGTCAAGACCCACAACGATGCCCACATTGCCCTGGCACCCAGTGCTCAGGACAGCCCTGAGATGGTGGAGGTGGTGCTGGGTGGCAGACAGAACTCCCGCTCTTGGATCTCCGTGGGCAAGATGGGCGAACCTCTGGTCAGCGTTTCCACGCCAGGCATCCTGTCGTGGGACGAGTTCCGGAGTTTTTGGATAAGCTGGAGCGGAGGTGGTGTGCAGGTAGAAGTGAAGAATGCCTTTAATCAGCATATTGATGATATTAATAATTGATAATTGGATGAGTGGGTAGATTGAGGGAGGGAAGAATGAGCCAGAAATAGAATAAGAAAATGTGTTGGGTTGGCTGTGGACTAGCTGTGGGCACTGGATTTAGGAGCACTGGCCCAGAGCCACAGGATTTCTGTGTGAGCATTTACTGGCGCCTGGGCAAAAGGGGCTTCTCTGAGAGTGTGTGTGTCTGTTGGAGTGTTCTGGCACACTGGCCTGGCACACAAACTGGGTTTTAATGGCATACTTGTGTGAGGTCATGCTTGTTTGGCTGATGTCCCTGTGGGGATTCAGTGTTTCACGGCCAGTGTCTTGCTAACACTGGCGACCAGAGTTTATGTCTAATATTGGACTGAGAGTGCTTATCATCAGATGTACTAAAACTGAATATTTCTTGCATAGTTACCATTGTTTCCATATAGCTGTCTGCAGAGTGTTTTGATGGGTTTCCTTTTTATCCTTTTCTGTGAATGACGGATAAGATGAAGGGACTAGATTTTGCCAAGGCGTGGCAATCACTTTTTATGAGAGCCCAGCACTAGTAAATTGAAATATTCAACAAACCACTTTTTAAGGAGAACTTAATTGGCTTCCAGTGTGTTATTATTAAATTGAAGTAGAGTCATGATTGTTTCATTTCCTCTGAATGAGGCCATGCATGTTTCTGACACGGCAGGAACTAATTGCCTCTTAATTTTGCCAGGATGTTGCCGATGTGAACAATCTGGAAAACATTGTGTTAAGAGGCTTTTTGGGGCTCAGAATCAAGCAAACACTATACAACTGCATAGTTCCTATCTGGACCTGTTCGTTTCTTGTGTTGTCATGGTAACATCAGTCTTTCTCTGATAGGTGGGTTATGGTTTGGAACCCTCCACTGAGTCACTAATCATGAAGTGGGTAGGGCACCTACCAGCGCAGGTACACCATATTGGTTTCTCCACGGGCTGGGGCTCAGTGGGAGAGTTCAAGATATGGCGCAAAGAAGACGTAGATGAGAACCACAACGAGGCCTTCACACTGGGAGTTCCTCACAATGTGGTGTCAGGCTCAGAGAGAGCTACCGCCTCCATGATTGGTAAGAAGTTTTTGTTTATTCCATAGATCAACATCTGGCTCACACGCATTTCTAAATATTTACATTCCATAAATACAATGTTCTTTTCATGGATCCATTTGCTTTCATGTTTTAATCTTACAAGTGTAAATCCTTAAATCAAGAGTGCATAGATGAACCCACACTTCACACCCTCATAAACTGCCAGTCAAACCGTTTGGACACACCTTTTTATTCAATGGTTTTTCTTTGTCTTTATCATTTTCTACATTGTAGATTTATATTGAAAACAATCAAAATGATGAAGGAACACGCAGTAAACAAAAAAAAAGAATTAAACAAACCAGAATATGTTTTGTAATAATGTAATGATGGTCTGGTGTTTCTTTTTCCTTAGTTAAGCGGTTCTTGCCATAGTGTGGAGTAGAACCGTAGTGGATCCGGATCACTAACTCTGTACCAACCCAACCATCACAACTGATGGTCCTAAATACATTAAGGCAAGAAATTCCACTAATGAACTCTTGATGAAGAACAGCTGTTAATTAAATACCATTCGAGGTTGATTCCTCATGGATCTGTTGGAAAATGCCAAGAGTGAGCAAAGCTGTCATCAGAGAAATTTGTGATGTTTACAATATTAAACTACAAGTAGCCAATAATATAAACAAAGGAAATAATTGAATGAGAAGGTGTGCCCAAACATTTGACTGGTAGTGTAACTTACAAATCTTAGTAACTAAAATGTCATAAGTGAAGAATAATCATGATAGTTAAGGCGCTAAATCTGCAGATATGTAAATCATTGTTTTATTTTGCCATATTTTGTCCCAGGGGATGTTATGGGTCCTACTCTCAATAATCTGGACAAACTCCTCCGACTGCCTTTTGGTTGTGGGGAGCAGAACATGATACATTTTGCACCGAATGTCTTTGTCCTGAAGTATCTGCAGAAAACCCACCAGCTTACCACTGAGGTGGAGACAGAAGCCACAGACTACCTGCTACAAGGTACAGCTGTGAGGTTTGAGGACTGTCAGCTGAAATGTACTTTTGCTCAAAAATTCAGCATTGACCCTGAACCCCCAAATCTGCCAATACCAAACTCATTACAAATAAAGTCATTTTCAAGTAGATAAAAGCAATACATCAAACTATTTCTGGGTATATGATAGTAATAACATCAGACTCTCAATGCACCCCTCAGGATATCAGAGGCAGTTGACATATAAGAGGCAGGATGGCTCCTATAGTGCCTTTGGGGAGCGAGACTCATCAGGAAGCATGTGGTAAGTCTTACAAAAAGTCTTACAGAAGTCTAACGGTGTTATCTTTCAACAACTTTGTTTCTCTGCTGTTTTCCCTGCTGTCTTGCCTGTGGGCATATATAAGTAATATGCTTTTTTTATGGAGTCAATAATATGTTTTTATGGAGGCACGTATTGTTAAGAGCAGCATTAACAAGACTCAGGAGTCCTAATAAGCAACCCAACTCCAGTTATTTGACTCTAGTCGTTTGGGCCCTGATTTATGTAGTTTTGGGAATTCCTTCAGATAGTTGAGAATAGATGCCTTTAGCTCCCCTGTTGCTAGCTATAGTACTCGTTCCTTATGCTGCCAGACATGTGGGAGCCTGTACAGGAAAGGAGAATTAGCTTTGGCTATTCACAAGGCTAAAAGTAGGGCACATCTTGTTTGAAGCAATTAGCCTCTTGATCCTCTGTAAACTGCAAAATACCCTGCTCAATTTTCCATCGGTGTGCATGACACATGTTCACTTGTGAAATATGCATTAAGACTCCTTTTGACTTCAAGGATGACTTAATTTTGTGGTATTGCCGTGGCAGTATCTTCAAAGCTGTTGGCATGGAGCCCTTTGCAGGTGTTGAACCCTTATACAGATATACTGTTTATTAATTAGACAAAATGTTTAGAATTCTGAACAGCTCTGTCTTTGTTTCTGCTCTGGAGTTAATTGTTAGCACACATCATTTAAGGCCAGGTTAACGACAGCCTCAGCGCAGGGTTAATATGTCCCAGCCTTGGCCAAGCAATGGGAGAGGAAATTGCAGCTCATAATGAAAAGATTGGCCCTAATAACACAGCGAGTATTTAGTGTCTCCATCAGTGTTTTGGTGCCCTGGTGATGTGAAGCTCTTCAGTGCTAGTTAGGTCTGTTGGAAATAGCACTTATTGGGTTGGCATTAAGCAAGAGCAATTAATCAGAGCCTTCCTAGTCACTGTCTGGAAGGCAGGCTTTAGGAAATTGTAGAAGAGCATTAGCATGTCTTTGAGAGGGAAGGAAAGTTGTTTGTGTGCTGGACAGGAGTCAGCAATCCATCCTCTGGCATCCTTCACATACCTGCAGTGTCTGGATCCAATGATAGCCACATGTGGCAGGAACCTGTGTAACTCCCCAAATAGCCCAAATGATTCCTCAAAATCATGTAGGCTACATGCTAATCAGATTTGTAGTAATGAATTCAGGATGTATCCAATTCTTTCTGTGACAGAATTGTTAATGAACTATTGCAATATTGGTCTTTCCAGTGTTGATTTCACAGAAGGTTGCGGTATGCATATGAACCCGCCAACCAACCGCTAAATATTTTATTATGTACTATGGGCATTCTGGCTTAGCGTAAACGCTCCCAATTAGCTTTGATGGGTGATTGGATGAATCAAGGCATTCACCTGATCTAACTATTCTATTCTGTCCAAAAATAATACATGATAATATATAATAATACGCCACGTAATGTGAAATTTCATCCATATTGTGCAGCCCCAGTATGTACCTCAGATTTTTTTGTCCTAGCACTTTTCTACCAATGCCAACCTTAGTTAATTACTGATTGTAAGACCTGAACAAGCCTGGGGAAGCTGAGTCTGTCTCCTTCATTTCCTTGCCCTCTAAATCATGTTTACACTTCCTAGAGCCTTTCCCATGGGCCAAGCCATTATAGCCTCTGACACAGTATTACTTAACATTATAAAAATTCCTTCAGGCCGGAGGCTCCAGCCCTGTTCCTCCTCTTGGGAGAAATAACATCCAGGGCTTGGATATCATACCCTTGTTAATGAGTGGGTGTTTGGCTTGTTTCTGTAGTAACAACCCAAATGTATGCTGAAAAAAAAGCGCCTGTTTATTTACCAATCTCTCCTTTCATTGACAAAGCGGCTTGCCTCATCTCTTGGCGGCTCCCAGAGGAATGTTGTCATGACCTGCCATGTTGCAGTTAAAGTAAGTCGGCACAGGGTTTGCGTGCTGGAATAGGGAGAGGCTGCGATGACTTATGGAGGTGGGAGCACTTACTGTGTTAAGCTCCACACCATTGCCTTAAGCTGTTTCAGATTGTGCCTCTTAGCTCATCCTTACATGCGTCATGAAGGGAAGTCAGGATGGGTTTTGTAGAGAAGGGTACTCAAAGATAGCTGTCAGTTAAAATATGGAATGCTGTTCTGATATGCTGGCATGCAGAAACATACTTGATATAGTATCATATAATTCCGGATTTTCCAGATGGAACAGCTGCTGGTCCTGCAACACTGATCTTCACATTAATCAAAACAGCCCCCCAACCCCCCATCAGATGCTCTGTCATCCACCAACCCTTTTTATTTTCCAGACATCGGTTGTTTTTTTTATTTTAACACAAATTTTGTAACATTAGGCTAATGTTCTGTAGTCATACTGATACAAAGACCTTAAGCAAAACATGAAGCATCCCTTTAAGTGTGGTGGACTCATTTACATCTGCAGGTTGACAGCATTTGTGCTGAAGTCATTTGCCCAGTCTCGTGGTTTCATCTTCATCGACCCAGAGGAACTGCAAGCAGCCAAAGCCTGGCTCATCAGCCACCAAAGAGAAGAGGGCTCCTTCCCTGCTATGGGTAGGATCCTCAACAAGGACCTGCAGGTATGAAGCACATACTTAAAGACATCAAATGAGAGAAAAGGCAAATTTGCTCTAGGTTACGAGTCATCATTCAGCAGAGAAACGTCTAGAGGGTCATTTCTTCTCACTGTCATGTCTTTTAACCTGTTTGTTTCCTTGAAAGGGTGGGATCCATGGAAAGATCTCATTGACAGCCTATGTAGTGACAGCTCTCTTGGAGACTGGGATCACAACTGAGGTAAGTGTTTAGTTTACAACAGGATCTTTTCCTTTTTCTAGTCTATTCCCTAGTTCAGGCCCGTAATTCCCTCTAGAATTCTTCCCACTTAAAATAACTCAGTAGGTTCTTGGCACTGTCTCACCAACCTACTCAGGCAAGTGTTGCCGACATGGATTGAGTGCATTCCTGATAGCTGAGAAGATGGATATCCTGGCCGGATATCAACAGTATTTTTTTTCGTGTATGTGACAGAAATCTAAAATGGAACCTTGCTGTCTAAATCAAAAGATTTAAAAGCTTGAAGAGACAATGAATGGAATAAAAAAACATATTCTCATATATTTCTGCCAATTAGGTGTAGATCAAGCTAATTCAAGTAGCTTTTATTTTGTAGGCCTATATACAGAACTCTGTGATTTGTGTTTGTGAGGGATTGGGCTTGGCCCAGTTCCTGATCCTTTTCATCAACGCTTTGATGCATAAACTTGCCAATCCGAGCTGATCTTGAGAGTTTTGCTCTTCGAAGCGCAAAGGGAACCACTTGCTTAACTTACTTCAAAGGCCAAATCCTTCCACTTTCAAATTGACTTAATGATAAGAAGACTGCCTGGATTAGCATGAGTAACTGATCAGGCATAGCATCCATGAGAAAGAGGACATTTGGAACACATGAAAATCAGTGCGGTAATACCAAACAGATGACAGGTCATTAGCAAGTATCTAATATTTTGAGATGTATGGTAGGACTGACATTGTAATATGAGGCCATTTAAGAATTTAAGCTGATTGTAAATAAGTTAGTACAAGGTTTTGTGTCAACTAGTCAACTAAAAGACTTTTTTTTCTGTTGAGCCTTAAATATTTGATTAATGTGTAAATACAACAAGAGATGAAACCAATTCCACTTCTACCTGTGTAACACTAAAATACTGGCATGTTACCTAAACTGGATTGATTTTCTTATTGGCAGAAATTCTGTTTCGCTATATCACTTAGATTTGTTTTGTTTTGAATTGGACTGATGAAACCAGTGCCCAGAAGCATAAATAGCCAGGCCCAGTTTTAAATCATATCAAGAAATGAGATTCTAAATGCTGACTTTTTGAAATATAACAAAAAATTACTCTGCAACTCCAACTGTGGCTGCAGCCGGTAGAGTTATTATACAGACATCCTGAATATTTTTTATGTGGTAATTTACGTATCAAACAGTCGAGTAATTGTTTAAGATACTAGTTAAGCAATAGAGATTTGAAGTAAAGCAACACCTAGTCAGTAATTACACCAGTAGAAAAAAGGCACAAGCTGGGTGTACACTATATAAAAAAAAATTGCAAACAGATTTGAATATATTTGATGCTACATCTGATTTGTCTGTATAATAAATGACACTACCTGTTCTAGCCTGTTTTTTTTACTGCAAACCGGTATACTGTACGATTCAACATTTGTTGGCAGAGCTTTTAAAAAACTGCTGCTTGCAGAAGTATTCAGCTTCTTTAGCTCCTTCCTTTTACTTGCTAGAACCGTCTTTTTTGCATGATCCACTTGAACTCTGTTGGGGTTCTACCTGCTTCGTCAGTTCATCTTGATAGGTTTGCTCCTGGTGGTTGTGGGTGATTGAGTGATGCTTGTGAATCGCAGTTCTCAAATAGTTCAACAGAACATGAATTGTTTTGTTGTTCAGCCACTTGTGTGATGCTTAAGTCTTGTGTTTGAGATCATTGTCCTTCTGAAAAGTACTTTGCAACATCTCCCTGTGTTTTGCACTATCCTTACAAGCTGTAAAGTTGCTGCAAAAAAAAGTCCACCCCAACACATCATTCTGCTAACCTGTACTCCAGTGTTTGGCCAAAAGATTCACTTTTGGTCAATTTTGATCCACGGGTGTGTAAACCAAAACTTTCTTTTTGTCTCTTCTGTGTAAATGTAAAGCCTTTACAGTACATATGTTAATAAGATAAGATACGAAAAACTTTATTAGTCCCACAAGTGGGAAATTTGCACGGTCATGGCAGAAAGTGGTATGAAGGTAAGAGCTGCGAAAATTAAATAATAATAGAATACACAATATAATTTACCAGTATAAAAAGTACACTATATAAACAATCTAGAAATATAAATATGGCTGTGTGTACTGAAAACTTTTGGGAGGCACTGTAACATTGTACTGTAATGTCTTTTCAAAAAACATTCTTGTCTTTTTGCCATGAAAGAGTGCGTGATTTGGCCAAAACACCATGAAAAGTTTCAACTATGGATAAGTGCTTCAAATCCAAATCTCTTCATTGTGACATGACACCAAGTTGGAACTGGATCGGACTTGTTTATTCTTTCACGCAGCGCGAAAGTGAGACTGAACTGGCAAGCTGACATGAATTTGTACAGATTGTTCAGCAGCTCCTTCATCACCATGAAGAAATGTCCCTTCACATTTTTTTCATTCATTCATATCTCTTTCTTTGGCTTATTTCATGCCCATCTCACTCTACAACTCTAACAGTCATTAAATGGTTACATTTGTAGGAAAAGGGAAATCTTGAGTTAAAATTGGGCTGCAAATCAGGGAAAATTTGTGGAAACTTTTCATTGTAATTTTATTGGTTAATAAAATAGAACACATGGCAGCTTCTTGACATACTCTGATCAGCCATAACTTTAAAACCACCTGTCTTGTAAGTTGTGAGGTGGAGAAAACTAGTACGTCCCACAGATGGGAGGAATTTGTAGGTGAACTCTGGCATTAGGGAGTACTGTTGCTGTGAAGGGTTGGTCTTGGTCTGCAGCATTGTGTAGAGAGGTGCTCTGTGTCAAAGTAACATCTACAAAAACTCCAGGACCGAATGTTTCCCAGGAGAACACTGCCCAGAGCATCACACTGCCTCTGCCAGCTCTTCCTGCTGGATTTTAGTGCCATCTTTACCCTAGGAAAGTGACGCTCATGCACTCCACATGATGTACAAGATCCATCTGACCAGACGGGCTGGCTTTCTTTTCCCACATGCATCAGGGAGCCTTGTGTGTCCATTACCAGTTTATCAGTCCTTTCTTGGATCTTTGTTGAAAGGTATAAACCACTGCACCTCAGGAGCTCAAAGTATCAGATGCTTCGACCCAGTTGTGTAGCCATCACAACTTTGCACTTGTTAAACTCACTCAGCCATTGTAAGGAGATTATCGGTGGTATTCATTTCACCTGTGCGCGGTATAAATGCTGTGACTGATCGGTGTGAGAATGTTATTTCCTATGGCAAAAAAATGTCTTTTTTTGCAGGAGGAGAAAGTAGCTATGGCCAAAGCCAAGAACTTTCTGGAGAGTAACACATACTCTGCTGATGACCCCTACACTACAGCCCTCTCTGCGTATGCTCTTGCACTACTGCGAAGCATCTATGCGCCCCTGGCCCTACGACGCCTCAACCACATGGCTATCACCCAAGGTATTCCAACAATGTGCACTGGTATAAATGACCTAAATATGAACTGTTCTGCATTCCAGTTTTAATCTTGGAAGGCACATTCCGGTGGTCATCAATCCTTTGTGCATTAATTTAAGCAGATAGCTTTTAGGAGCTGTTCGTCTCTAAGGGTCGTTACAATTTGGTTTATGTGCCTTGAGCATCCTGACTTTAAATGCTCCAGAATATTCCTGTGGTTGTTTGGATAAAACAAGCCGTTTAGCTTCAGCAAAATTATTTTGGTCAGAAATAATGCAAGCCCGTTTCTACTGTTATTCACTATTATTCAACTATGTGTACACAGATGGCTTTACTCACTGGAGTCTCACTGGTAGCACGGTGGCTGATGAGGACACCTTCATGGGTTTTAACGACGGCCTTTCCCAGTCAGGTATCAATCCAGTCGTCACTCTCTATCCTCACTAATTCAAGGAAGATATATTACAGCATTCCAATTCATAGACACTGTTCTATACTTCAGCTAATTACAATGGCAGTAACAGTTTGAAAGTACAATACTACTTACAATGTATCTGTCTGCATGCTGAGAACTTGCTGAGTATGGGCTTTGACTACCTTTCTTGAAGCATTTCTCTAGCTTTTACATGGTAATTTGTGGCCACTGTCGCCACAAGACTTACTTTATTTTACTTCAGATCAGACGTTTTTAAAGAATCAGATCAAATGTGTTTTTTCTTCTAATGTCTGATTCTGCTGGGTATCAGATCAGTGCAGTTTAGAATAGCAAGTAAGTTTTAATATTATGTAAATCCAGAACAAACTTTGCTTCTTTTTCCATCAGTGGTGTCTGCAGAGGTGGAGATGACAGCTTACGGTCTGCTCACATACACCCTAATGGGTGATGTAGCATCTGCGCTTCCTGTAGTCAAGTGGCTGTCTCAACAAAGGAATGCACTTGGAGGTTTCTCCTCAACTCAGGTATCAAAAAGTATGAAGAATTTCAATTACCTA
The DNA here is from genome assembly GCA_037832545.1 of Rhabdalestes septentrionalis. Lineage (NCBI taxonomy): Eukaryota > Metazoa > Chordata > Actinopteri > Characiformes > Alestidae > Rhabdalestes > Rhabdalestes septentrionalis. Next base: position 10,726,539 of record JBBMFX010000035.1, on the reverse strand, counting down.
ATACACTAAGATGAAACCTTCTTGAAAAGCTATTAACTTTCCATGTTACAGGATACATGTGTAGCCCTACAAGCACTATCAGAATATGCCATCTTGTCCTACGTGGGAGGTGTGAACCTGACCATCTCGCTGGCTTCGACCAATCTGGACTTCCAAGAGACCTTTGAACTTCAACGGGACAACAAGAAGATTTTGCAAAAAGCTGTGGTAAATACATCCCTCCCACCTGGCCATCCTGCTGTACCGGCTATGTAGTGAAGTCACCATGCTAGAATTTTGGCACTCCATACCGTTACCATTGAAATTACATCATTCTCAACACCGTATTTGATACCACACAAAAAACTGAACTTACATTCATTGTATTGCCAAATATATTTGTGGGACTGATCAACAAACGTTCAGTTTGAAATGTTCAGACTCATGGGCAGGCGTTTTTTCACATAGATGTTTAGTTTATTCTTCTTCCTACTTTTGGCAGCTCCCGATTAAGGGGTCGCCACAGCAGATCGACCATCTCCATTTCCTTCTATCCTCTGCATTCTCTTCTCTCACACCAACTGCCTGCTTGTCCTGTTATTGAATTAAAAATGTATACATAACATTTTAAAGGCAAAATATTTCAATGTGTGAGCTTTGCTGTTTTTTGTTTGAAGTTATTTGTAAAGTCAGTATGGTGTCGGGAAACTTTTCCTTTTTTTATTGTTACGTTTTTCTTGCCATACATTTTATTTTCATGTTGAATTTTGTTTTCACATGGTTGCAACATGTCTACAGCTAACACATAAGATTCTTTGAAGTACAGTGTTAAATGATAAATAAGATACCAATCACATTACAATTTTTTGCTCACTTTTGAATACATGTGTTTCTGAAGACCTTGCTAAACCTCTTCAGCGCATGTTTCCTTCTGTCTTCAAGTTAGTTCTGTCTAATTACGCTAAGCTAGAGATTTACCAGAGTACATTTGCACCTGCCTCATTCATTTTGAGCAATACTTTCCATTCTCTCACCCTTCTGGTTCTTCCCTTTCTCTTGCATTCTATTCATCCGTTCTCTGTGTCCCTTAGATCCCTAGTATTCCCACAGGGCTGTTTGTGAGTGCCAAAGGAGAAGGTTGCTGTCTGATGCAGGTACGACTCTGTCCTCCTTCTTAATGCTATTTATTATGTTCTCTCTAGCAATGAATTCCTCCGTGGGGACATCCAGGTTCATTTCCATGACTCATCCAGTGTTAAATGTCCAAATTCCTGAATGGAAATTGCTAAGATCTGGTAAACTTTTGGCAATGGTACTATAAGAGTATGTTCTTTCCCAATTAGCTACCCCTGGACAGGATGCTGTTTTCCCAATACCTTGTCCTCCCAAAACAAAAGGCTCTTTCAAACCAGGGGCCTGAAAAACAACAGCCTGGTGTATTTCCCCAGTGCCCAGATGGTGTGTGTTGAGCTGAGGATAATTATGATGAAAAATGTGAATCTTAGGAATCCATTCCACTGGTAAAAATGTGAAATGTATACAGAAATGTCCTTACTTGTGTACTTATTGTGAGGGAAAATAATTTTTCTGTGTAATGGAGGCACCTGAATCGTCTTTGTTTCCAATTTATAGTTAAAATTAGAAGGCATATTCTGAAAATAAGTAGGATGTGCCTATGTGTGATCCTTCCAGCCTGACAGTGCCTTAGGCTTGGAGGGAGGGATTGTACTGTAGTCTTTAATCACACTCAAGGAAACCACATGAAAGAAGCTGTGGTTGGTACTCAACTCTTTGCAAGTTTGTGTGTTAGCATATGTGTAAAATCAGCATATTTTCCAGTATTTCTGCAAAATTATATATAATCATGTTTATTAAATGCACTTGTACCGGTCCATGTATATTACAAAGGTATTTCCCTCTTTCCCTTTCTCACTCTCTCTCTTTCTCTCTTTCTCTTCTATCTTCAGATCGATGTGACCTATAATGTCCCCGATCCCGTAGCTAAGCCAGCTTTCCAGCTGATGGTGCAGCTGAAGGAGCCCCGGCAGGAGCGTCACACTCCAGTGTCCTCATGGCACTCGTCCTCTCGTTCCCGCTCTCGTGCTGATAACCGCTCGGAGCAGGGTCGCACCCGCAGGGCCCCAGTCGAGGATGAGGACCCCGCTGGCCACCAGGACCACCTGGACTATCGCCTCACCCTGGAAGCCTGTGCCAGGTATGGTGACACACCTGCCTCACCTGCCTCACAACTTTAAACTGACCATAACCATGATGGTATTCATGATTTGTTAGCATTACAACACTTGTTACTTAATTCCAGTCCTTTCACTTAGAACTATATTTCTAAGTGAAGCAATCATAGGACTGGGATTCAAAACCCAACGGCTACTGTCACCGCTGAGGTATCTTTGAGCAAGGTACCGTCCCCTCACACTGCTCCCCCAGCGCCTCATTGGTGGCAGCCCCCTGCTTCACTTGGTGAATGGGTTAAATGCAGAGAAATAATTTCATTGTGGGTTGTACTTGTGTGACTATGCTTGTGACAAATAAAGCATGTTGAGTTGATAATCATGTTCAGGGAGCGTCAAATTTCCTGTAATATGAGATTTTTGGGAGGGGAGCTCCTTTAATTGGATGGAAATATGTTTCCAGTGTAATGTTAGAAAAAAACTACTTGTTTACTACATGTTTATGACATGTCCTCCAATGCTCTACTGATTTGCACAGTCATAGTCTAGAAGAAGTCTAGATTATTTGCTGTTATTAATCCTCATACAGCTAAAGTAGTTCCAAAGCAAAGTGCCTGGCCCAGTTTACATTGACAGAAATGCCAAAATATAAACCATAGTTTCTAAACACAGCCAAGGATTAGACATCTATATAACTAAATAAATTAGATATGTATATATAGCTAAATAAAATTGCCCTCATATAATTGTTCTCATATTCTTAACACCTTTGGGAAAAAATGATTCCAGAGTACAGACATCCTAATTTGACTCATTAATGTGATCAGACTTCTGTCTCGTAACAAGCCCCACAGGCGTATTTGATCACCATTAACCACTAAAGGTCTAGTGCCCGCACCCATGACCCTTGTCACCACAGTCTCATGGCTACTTTTTTGATGTTTCCAGTCAGATTTTAAAAGGCTCACAGACCTGTGCCACTTTAACCCTGTCGTGTGATTGTATTCACGATTCCGTCTTAGAGTTGCTGGTTCTTGGGAATCAGTAAGACCATCGATCTCAAACCAGTAGCTTGGCTTCATGTTCTCTGCCTGTCCGTAGGTGGCTACATCCCGGCTCCTCCAACATGGCTGTCCTGGAGATACCTCTGCTGTCCGGCTTCCGTGCTGATGTTGAGAGCTTGGAAAGAGTAAGACACACTTACTCTTCACATGCTTATTGGCAGACCTGGGCATAGAGAGGACGTAAAATATTGTGGATATTTCCCACCACACATGGTTTGGCCATTTTGAATCTTTGACATTTGGACACACACACACACACACACATATGTAAAAGACTTCATTTACTCTATTTCTCAAGTTGGAAATGATGTCATAAAAAGTATCTTAGTACATTGGACTGGCTGTTCTGCTCTATCTTTATTTTGTGTTTGTGTAAATATTATCAGATGGCTGGTTTTATAGAAGCATATAAAAGCATGTCTGGCTGCCAGCCAGCTCAACCTCGTTTGAGTTACCCAATTCCTAGGAGAGAGTCATGGAGCCTTAGCAAATCGTCCATGGAGCTATAATCCCCACAGCTGCAGCCAGGTGAGGCTCGGTCAGGGTCTCCCCTCAAAACCCCAGTTCTCACTGGGGTATGGAGCCTAGGAACATGGGGGGTAGAGGGTTAGATGAGGTGTAAGGAGTTTGGAGGTTAGGTGAGGTCACTTCCCCCAGCCTCCAGTCAGCTACATGTCTCTCATTACAGCCATATTATGGGCCCCAGGCCTCCTGTCCTGCACGCTAATAAAGCATAGGCTACCGGGGCAGCAGTGCGTTACAATTAGGCTCCAGGCCTTACCACTGTGAGACTACCCTGTTAGCGCTTTTAGCTGCTAACGAGCTGGCTTCACACAGCCACCTCTGGCTGGCTTCATGTTTATGACATGGTCGCCGCCATTGGCATTCCAGCATTTTTATGGGACGCTGGCTCACTTACGGCGTCATGTCTCATTGTTTTGATAGGGTGCCGGGGAGGGGGGTCATCTCCATATACTGTTGCCAGGTAATGAACTGTGGGTCTGCCGGATACGGCATTAGAACGTGGCAGCAAAAGATTGAATTTGGTGTAATGAAAGATGAGAATATGTGGAGAAACATCCTATTAGTGTTGAAAAGTCCCAGTGGAGTGTTTTCAGTTTGTTCATAGAGCACACATGCATGTCCATAAATTTACACAGTCCCCCTTGAGTGGCAATTTATGTGGGGAAGCACTAGCTGTGTGTGTGTGAGTGTGTGTATGTGTGTGTGTATGTGTGTGTGTAAACCCCCGAACCCTCGTCCATGTCTCAGCAGGACTCGTTTAACACATGCGCACACACATATACACACTAATAAACAGGATCTGACTAATTTATCCTGACTGTTTCATTGTCTGTGTAGAAACCATGGCCATTCTGGCTCCAGCAGTAAGATTACAACAGGGCGGTTCTGTTAAATCTACTCCTAATTAGGTTGTGAGGATTCCTAAACAATCAGTGAGGCTCTAAATCATTCACATTTAACCACTTTCTGTAATTCTGATACACTGTCATCTTTCTATTATCCTGAATCATAACAAGTTTCATGAGCTTCCTAGTTTATTTAGCCAGTGAAGTTTTGGTGAATCTTTGGAAGGCTGTTTAGTTTTTGCTATGATTCAGTTAAATTCTTTTACAATTCCATCAAGACCTCAGATTGGACAGGTTACTAAATTATCGACATTATGGGTAGTGATCACCCTCGTTATGTCGTTTGTCTAAACTGTATAAACTGTTTATTCTGTTTGCAGCTGCTGATGGATAAACGGGTGGGGTTGAAGAGGTACGAATTGGAGGGCCGTAAAGTTCTCTTCTACTTCGATGAGGTGAGCTGCAGGCATATTAATGGTGCACTAAACAAATTATACAACCACCCTCATACTCTGTTTTCAGTTTTTTTGCGTATAGATCTGCTTATTAGAATAAATATCCATATTAATGCTGTTAAATCAAAAGGGATATGTGTGTAAAGTGAATGCACTCTGGGTGGGCATTGCTAATCATACAGAGGGGTTTTACCTGTGTGTTTATCACTTTCCACAGATACCGAGTCAGTGCATGACATGTGTAGCCTTCCAGGCAGTGAGGGAGTACATTGTGGGAAAAACAGCACCAGTACCAGTCAAGGTTTATGATTATTATGAGCCAGGTAAGATTAATATCCAAATGTGAAAATCAGAGCCCATCAGATAGCTGCACTAACTCTGTGTGTCTATGTATGTATGCAGCATTTGAGGCCACTCGTTTCTATAACGTGAGCGAGAACAGTCCACTGGCACGAGAACTGTGTGATGGAACCTCATGTAATGAAGTGGAGAGTTCCAGTAACCAATGGACAGGTACAGTCACAACTAGTGGTGGGCAAAAACACATCCCAGTTTATATACAAGATGCCACAATACTTGCTGCATTCAGAATGACCTTTTTCCTTTGATGCTGAAGTACCTTGAGTATAAGTAATTGTCAAGAAATTACAAAAACAAATATGAACATTTTTCTTTCCACTGTACAAGTCTATGCACAGTTGTACATTTCTACCAAATTTAGATCTTCACAAAATGATATTCTCTTCTGTTTAAAAGCACATGTGTCATTGAGCTAGGAATGAGGAGTAATTCAGAAATAAACTGCCAAAAGTTTAGACACACCTCATTCATATTTTTCTGATGACAGCTTTTGCAAACTCTTGGCATTTTTTAAGTCAGATTAATGAGGAATCAAACTGTAATGGTATTTAATTTGTCAAGAGTTCATTAGTGGAATTTCTTGCCCTAATGTGTTTGGGATCATCTGTTGTGATGGTCGGGTTGGTACACAGTTATTGATCCAGCTCCACTACGATTCTACTCCACATTATGGCGAGAACCACTTAACTCAGTAATAAAATTACATTCCACCATTACCTAATTACAAAACATTCAGGTTTGGTTTACTCTTTTTTAATTCATGCATAATTCCATGTGTTCCTTCATCGTTTTGTTTGTTTTCAGGATTAATCTACAATGTAGAAAGTAATATAAACAAAAAAATATTGAATGAGAAGGTGTATCCAAACTTTTTGCCTGGCAGTGTATATGTATAAAAATCTATATGAAGGTTTATTGAGGTGCATGTGTGCTATAGAGGGTCAACAGCTGCCTGCAAAAAGCACAATGCCAGGCCTGTTGTGGCTTCTTACTCTTCAAGTCCAAAGAACTGAACAGCTTCTATGAGATCCAGTCATACTGCGCCCTCCCCATTCCCAACAAGCTGAAATGTGGGGTATGCTTCTGATTTTACATGTCCGCTTTAATAAGGGTATGGCCTCAGAAACAGAACATTAAGATGAGATAGTGTCTTCTATCCTTTAGATCCATGTGGTTCTGTTCTTTCTTCCGTGCATTGTTGCTGCATTACCAGAACACATTGTTGTTGCATTACAGCAACAGGGCAGGGAGTTGTGCAAACGAAACATTCAATCAACAGACCCTACTCAACCCCTCGGTTTTCCTGCGGAGCTCTCAGTGTGTTTTTGTTTGTGATGTAGCACACAGACACGCTTATTAGTGGTGGCTAATATTGCTACAACAGATGAGGGGGTGTTGGCCCTGTTGCTGTAGTAGTGGCCTGACCCTGACTTATTTGATGCCTAGTTGCTGTAAAGATGTGCCTCCAGGATCCATTACCACTGTGTTATTCAACTGGTTTACAGTTGGTGTAAACTAGCAGTTTGCAGCTTTGCCATTCAACTAGTTCACCACAAGCATTATTATTTCTCTTTCTTTCCCTGCTTCCCTCTTTTCTCTTGCCATGTGTCTCCCTCTGCCCACAGGTTTTGTGCAGGGCAGTCAGTGTAATAATGTGTTTGGCTGTCCGGAAGAAGACCGCTATGAGCGCTGTACGTGCTATAGGGACTGTGGCTATGATGGAGAGCCGGTATGCGGCTCTGACGGCCAGCTCTACCAGAACCAGTGTCAGCTGGAGGTGTCTGCCTGCAGGAATGGCACACGCATCGAGCAGGTGCTCCTCAGTCAGTGCCCGCATAGTAAGTGTTCCTGCACCTTACACTAGGGCTAGTGTGGATGTCCCTGTTCTAAAATTAATTTTTTTACTTTAACAAGTCATCAAAGTTGACAAGAATCAAATTTACACAGCTAAAACCTTTTTCACCATTTCTGCACCAATCCCATTTCCCCATGAACAGATCTACTTAAGCTTACTTATCACTCCCACTGCAAAAACAGGACAATAAACTAACAACACATAATTTAACAGTGTATTTACCTGAGGTATTCCTATGTGATAGGGTTAATAAGGAGAAATCCTGCAGGATGGGTATAGCCCTATACAATAATCCTGCAACCCCTAGATTTGTGTATAGGGCAATACCAGTCCTGCAGGATCTTGCTGTGGTTCTTGACACACTGCCTTGTGCAGGTAAAAAAAAACATTGCTCATATGTATTTAAGTTGGTGTCAGATTTTAATAAACAGAGAAATATACAAAAAATAAGAATACTTATGGACCAGGGCTGGGAACCACTGCAGTATTCCGACTGCTCAGCCAGTGCACTTGGAGTAATTGTATGAATACTTTTGTGTCCTGTACAACTACACACTATTTACAGCTCTCAGCCAGTGTATTCAGAGGAAAGGCACCACAAACCCTAACCAGAAGTCTTAACCAGTGCCCTGAGAGTAAACGGGATTCTAGACTCTACAACTAGCCCACAGGCCCACAGATCCTACTTATATTGAGCTTTCCTAAGAGAAGGATGCAGCTGTTCACTCTGAAGCTGAAGGAGCAGTTTAGACTCAACGTCTTTGAGTAACATCGGATTTAGCCTCTTCTTTTCTTAAACATGAACACACATAGAAGGGACACAAAGTGCTCTGTGCTTGCAATTACACCCCTTCCATGTCCAGACAAGCTTTGCTTTGGAGATCAATTCCAGCACATCCTTGAAAGTGTAAGGTGTGTGTGTGTGTACCTGGTTGGTAGAAACAGCTGTTCAGGTGCAGACTGGTAGTTATTTGAAACATAACCCCCCCCCCCCAAACACACACACAAACACACACACACACACGCACTCACAGATACATCCATACACTTCCCAGCCTATGCTGTATTACAGGGCACCCCAAATGACATGGCACTTTTGTCCAAGACCCTTTGGAAAAAAAAATAAAGTAAGAGGCAAAAAGGAAAATCCGTGTCACATTCCTTTCCAACGCACAGACCAACAACAAAGGCGCTTTCTTGTTTTACGGAGCGCCGTGGGGAGGGGGAGCCCAGAAGAAAAAGGCAGTGCGGGAAATCTGGTAGGCCTTGCCAAGCGCTCCTTCCTGTCGGCCGGCATGAAAGAGGCAGAGGCGGTGGGTGAAGAGTTCCGCGTATGTTTGTTTGGATTCGTGCGGTGCTCTGCTCGAGTTTTGCGTAAACACAGAATCAGAAATCAGGGACTGATCCTGTTCCAGAAGTGTCAAGAGAGCCACTGGAAGTTCTGAAAAGTTTCCCCTGGGGGCAGGTCATGGAATCCAGATTCCACCTAAGGCTGAAACTACAGAATGGTGAAATCCCTTGAGCATATTTGGCCTCCTCACGTCTTTCCAAAACCTGACCTGTCTCGCTCTGTGACAGTTTAAAAAATTCAGAGAAAAAAATATGTAAACTTTGTTTAAGGTGGGATTTCGCAATGCCAAAATGTTTGATTTTATACTGGTGCCACGTGTAGCATCACAATTGTCAGAAAATGTTAAAATTGTTACAGCGTATTTAACATCTGTGACATTCAAACAATTCACTCTCATTTTCGTCAGTACAGATCAAATGTTGCCACATGAAAAGATAACGGTTGTAAAATGGGGCATGAACAGTTATTTTGCCTGTGAAGTCATGAACATCTGAAACCTGTCCAGCTTGTCCTTTTGCTTTATTAACTGACCTGTTAACTTTTCAGTTTAAGGGGTTAGACCGTAATTTGTCCGTAAGGTTGGCAAACTTCACCCATTCTTTAAGCCTTGACATCAGCTTGTTAATCAATTTTCATCATTTTTTTTTCTCATGAGGCTGTTTATATAAAATGCTTGGCATTCAGTCTTTACATGTGATACATTGAATCCCAAAACAGCTAGTTGCATCTCTGAGGTATTCTTTGAGTACGGTGCCGTCCCCATTCTGCTCCCTGAGTGCTGTGTTCCTGGCTGCCCACTGCTTCACTTGGTGAATGGCTTTAAATACAGAGAAGAATTTCAAATTGTGTGCTGTAGTGTGTTGTCAGTTTAGCATGTGGAGTGTGATTCATTTACATGAAGAATGTGCGTGCTCAATTGATTGTGAGTTTTCCATTTTTATCTCCAAATTATAATGAACCTGTGTGTGTGTGTGTGTGTGTGTGTGTGAAGATTCACTGGTGTATTAAATGTTT
>JBBMFX010000035.1:10653048-10665485 GCA_037832545.1 Rhabdalestes septentrionalis | reverse complement strand
TCTCTCTCTCTCTCTCTCGCTGTCCTCATGGTGATAAATGCCGGCTGAATAAAAAAACAGGCAACCTCTGGATGTCCTCCCCTTTAAATGCTCCCTCTCTTCCACTCTCTGTTCGCTCGTTTGAGCTTTATTCTCTTACTCTCTTTTCCAGAAGAGCTGGAGACGCAGTCACAGCTCTTACACACTCAGCTCACACACACTCACACACTCAGCTCACACACACTCCTGTTCCTCGGCAGCAGAGAGGGAGCCGCTTTCTGTCTGCCCTGGAAAAAAGGGTTTTGTCGTGTTTTTTTGCTGGAAAACTCCTTCCCGGATTTCGAATGCAGTGTGGAGGAGAAGCGAGCGGAGTGGAGCTGCTGTGAGAACAGTGAGTAAAAGTGTGTTTCCGAATGTGCTCATTAGTGCTGTTGTCTCTGGAAGTCCAGTCGCGAGTGCTCGGCTGGTCCACACCAGGTTTACTTTCTCAGCGAAGCAACTTTGTTTTTCTAAGTTTGTTTTCCTTTCCAATGGCTTGATTTTGCTCTCAGTTGCTGCAGGCAACACTGTCAGGCACTTTCACCTAGTTCAGCTCCACTCATTTTAAATACTTGAAGATTTTAAATCTCAGTGAAGATTCTTACAGTTGAGTTCAATCACTTATTGTCATTTGCAAAGCAGAATTTTATTCCTCGGAGACCACGCGTCAAAACAAATAGCAATTAGGTTGTTCTTTCACCTATTTGAATATTCTTATTCATGAACATTAGTGATGCAAATTTTCTGTAATAGGGGATCTTTTAATGGGCTGTTTCAAAGAGCTCTACAGCTGCAAGGCTTTTGTGATGTGATTTTGGTTTCCACATTGTCCCACTCTCTTCCTCTTAGTATGTATGTGCTACCAAAAAAGAACTAAATACATACACACACACACACACACACACACATATGTATATTTGTGTGTATGTATGTAATTTATTCTTGTATACTGATTCTGCACAATGTCTCTGTATTTATTTTAATACAGCATTATGATTTAAGTACCTTGTTATATTATTTGTCTTAAACAGGGTTACAATAGAATTACTTGTAATATTATTGTTTTTCCTCCCAAAGGCATGATCTCTGTAACAGTAATATTGTTTTCAAATAAATAGCAGTGCTCCATGGTATTTGCACTGTTACAGGAGGTGGTGAATGGGTATCGGTATTTCAGTACCAGACACAGACAGACAGTCTGCATGTAATCTCAGTCAAACCTTCCCCAGGGATTACACTCCTCAGTTTTCACGTTTCTGGGCTGAAAAATGTATTTTATTTTTAGACTCATGTTTGGCGTGGTTGTTTTAAATAAGCTTGAGGTTTGACTGCTGTGTACAGTTTGGTTGTAATGATAGTTGTTTCTGTTTTGTGCTTGGTTTAATTGATATTTGTTTTCAGATTGGCCACGATGGCAAAGTGGCTGAAGGACTATTTGAGTTTTGGCAGCAAGCGAATGCCCCCTCAGCCACCGAAGCCGGACTACACAGAGAGTGAGATCCTAAAGGCTTACCGTGTGCAAAAGAACTTGGACTTCGAGGACCCATATGAAGACTATGAGAGCAAAAGCAGGAATGACAGTGGGTCAGCTGAGAGCCCTCTAGGAGGATTTGGATCTGTGCTGAAGGGCACCAGTTTGGATACGAAAGCGGTTTCCCCTAAGCATAGGCTCATCAAGGTGGAGTCGCAGGATCTGGGCCGGACCAAGATACTTCTGAGCTCGGTGTCCTTAGAGGAGCCAGCAGAGCCGGTAGGTAGAACAAGATTTCAGTTCAATTGGGAATAAAAAAGCCTAAATATGTGTGTAATATATATAAGACAACATTTCATTTGATGGGTATGCTCAGTGCAATCAAAATCAATGACAGTGGTGTTGTTTTTTTTCTACTCTGCTTTCTTGCATCCAGTCAAAGTGGCTTGATTGGAAATAAAAGCACTTGTTTAATATGATGTCATTTTGTGGAGCATTCTGCGGCATACCCTCATATCTCTCTTTCCTATTAGTTTGACAGAATTCACAAGGCTATTTTCTATTGTCTTATTGTGTTTCCATTCATAAATATTCTCTCACCAAAATTCCCCGCATGTATCTACATCATAAAACTGCTCGAAGTCCAGACTTATGTTCAATAAAGACTTTATGGTTAGCTTTCTAATAGTAATTTTGCTGTGACTATGATGATAGTCTCAATATAATCTGTATGTTCAGCTTTCTAATAGTAATTTGACTCTGCCTATGTTTTTTATTCTCGATATAGACCATATGTTCAGCTTGCTAATAGTAGTTTGGCCATGCCCAGCTAGGGGAGGGTAAAAAAACTTCAAAACAACTTAAGATTAATAGTACACCCCAAAAGTCCCTCCCATTTTTAGAACAATGCAAGTCGGGGGGGGGGGTCTTTTAAAGCCAGAAAATCTCACCCTCAAGTCTGGAGGAGACAGGTAGAAATATTTACAATAGCATTTATCACTTTGGCTGATGTGCCCCTTTAAACATGAACAATAAATCTCTTTTTGACTCCAGACTCCAGACATTTTCATGCAGGCTGCGAAATCTCTTTTCACCTTAGAAATCTCTTTTCACCTCATATGTAGTTGGCAGAGCGTGTCCATGTGTAATTTATTGTGACATTGATATCCTATCAATTTATTGCTCACCTCTAGCATGAAGTGCTTTCGAATACAAGCTCGGCTGGTCTTTGGTTGGATGGCTGGGTGTTGAAGTAAGGAAGGCTTGAAAGGATTGAATTTACAATGCTCAGCAAGGCTTGGCGTGCGCTAATCCATTTGTAATCCCTGCATGGATTTTGACCCTTTTGAACTGAGACGGAGGTGTCGGAGCCCTCTGATGTACGGTGGGCTGGGGCACATGAATAATAGATTGAGTTTGCTTAAGCATGCAGAGGGATCCCATTGTGAGCTCTCACAAGAGCCTAAAAGGTCTCTATTGTTTTTGCTGTGATCAGACACCAGGCACAGTAAAGCATCCACAATGGCACCCATGCACTCCTACATACACCAACACATATGTGCCGGGAGAGACATCCCGGCTGCAGGTGCTTTAACTGGACACATTGATTCACTGCACACACTAATCACTGCCTGTGATGAGTGAGCTGATTAGCTTGGCTCGGGGCAGAGTGTGGTCATTGGTGTGGTCAAATGGGATGCCAGCTATTTGATTTGTGCTCTAACTGAGATCCTTTAGTGCATTAGGTCTTTAATGTAGTGTGTGGCCACATCAATTTCAATAAATGCTTAATGTTTCACACATCAGCCATCTTTCTTCTAACTCCCTATTGAAAATGACTGCATGCAGACAGTCACTGGTTCGAAAATGAAGTTATTAAATGATAATATTCGATGAATAATCTGAATGAACTGAATGAAAATTTCCATTGTTCTTTTGTATGGAGATGGAAGGTTGTTGCACATTGCTGCAGTGGGACGACTGCCTGAATGCTGGCATCCCTGAACCTGTGGCTCAGTGCACTCGTTTGGGGGACCATATGGCTTCCTTTGTAATTGTCAGGGTGCCAGCTGATGGCGGACACCCTCTCTGTGGCTGTGCTGAAAGACAAATGCTCCTCTAACACTCTCATCAACACTTTCCACTGGACCCCTTCTGCCTCGTGGACGAGAGTGGGACTCCCTAAAGGGCTGTTTATTAGTGCTCTACAACCAAAATGAGCTGTAGGCAGTGATGCAGCAGAATGAATAATGTATGTTGAGAGTGGTCATTCAAGGCACTGAATTCCATTATTTGGATGTTTGCTAGTCGTCTTAGGATTTTTCCCGACATGGCATCTGCGTTCTGGCAGGGACTTTCCGGTCAAGTCGAACCTTGTGTGGAGGCTGTTGTTCCACCTCTCAATAATGAACAGTGTTTTCAAATCACTTGAATAAAGTCCATTGTGGGAACTGGATCGTTCCACAGTTGTTGATCAGCTTCTTGACCAGGCAGATAGCGGCCAAAGTTAGCCTCCACCCTACCGTTCTACCTTAAGATGTCGCAGCAGTCGCATCCATTTAAGGTGGAACAGAAAATTCAAACAAGAAATAATTGAGCAATAAACTAAATTTAGATTTGTGGATAGCAATGTGTCAAACAGCTTTTTAAAGAACTATTTATCGTTTTCTTATTAACATGACTCTCGGAGCTGGTTTCCCCAGTCGCAAATATACATTTTTGGATTAAATTGTAGTGTTACCTATGGAAACCCTCTCTGAACTCAATCATTCTATATAATGTAAATAACATAAGGCACAATGCAATTGAATAGGGTGTGTGTCCCTGTGTATTCATTTAGCACACAAATAATCAGTGTTGGACAAGTTACTTCAAAACTGTAATGTGTTCTTTATTACTTGTTAACGTCATTTCAAGGTAATTCGTTACATTACAACCTTACTGTATTTAAAATGTAAGGCATTACACTACTATTGCATTACTTTTAAGTTACTCTCGCCAAAATAACTGGAAATTGGATTTGGCGTGTAAATAAAGCTCATGACGCTCAATTAGTTCGTAACACATCCAGTGGAAGGCGACAGTACTATCCGCCGTTAGATCAGTTGCAGGTTCACTCGTCTCTAGGGTGCCCAGATTTGGGATTGTGAAGAAGAGGACGCCTTAGCGCGACTTTCTTTACCAGCCCGGCCGGTTCGGAGGGGATGTTAGATATTTAATGCGTGTCTCGGGTCGACGGCCGTTCTGGACTTTTAGGTTCTGAGAGATGGCCGTAATGTGACGAATGATTAGGAAGCTCAAAATACCGAAGGATACTAAAATTCCAGACGGATGTTGAAAACAGGACATGTCCATGAAAAAGAGGACGTCACCCGACTCTTCTCTCTTTCTGACTACGAGGAGTGAAACGTTTTGCACGGACGTTTCTCCTGTGCTGATCTTGCGGTGATTTTGGCGAATTTATATGAAGGAGAAAAAAAAACTTCTTTCTGGTATAAAAATGCATTGTAACGGTGTTACTGACATTTGTACCAAGTAAAAGATGACCAATTTTTGTTCTGTAATGCCTTACATTACCACGTTACAGCAAAAAGCAATGCAGTCCAGTAATTAGTTACTTTTGTAACGTGTTACTCCCAACACTGCCTTGGTTGCTTGTTATGCCAAGAACGTATGTTAAAATTGCCCAGAGATTTTAGATTTGTATAGATAGGATTTGTAATTGGCCTTAATTCTATTTTCTGAGTCCTATAATAGAGCTGTCAGCTGCCTCGTCCTCCATGTGTTTTGCATGGGTTCAGATGGTCTGTAGATAATTGGATACTCCAGCAGACTCGAAGAAGCCAGTACATTTCCTTCCTTCCTCAGGCAACCCTCCACAGGCTTTGGATCTCTTTCTTAAGCATTTGGCCCTTTTGTAGTTCACTGTGACATCTCACCATTGTCCTGCTTGTCTCAGGTGGTCCCCTCTGCCCCAGCGATAGGCGACACAGACTACTCCGACCCCTTTGATGCTCGCCAGGATCCACAGTCGGAAAGTCGCCAGGGTCCCACCACCCCCGAGAACAATGGCTACATGGAACCTTATGAGGCTCAGAGAGTCATCACCGGTCAGTCTAATGTTTTAATAGCCTTTCTTTCCACGTCTCTGCTGTTTGAGTTTCCATTCAGTGTTTGTTTGCTGTAAACACCTCACATGTTGCTGTTGGTGGACTTTGGTGACACTTCAGTTGGTTTGACCTCATCACACGAGTGTCCAGTTCCAGCCCTGGAGGCCTGTGGCCCAGCACAGTTTGGTGATTTCCCTGATCTGATCCATTTACTGAACCTGGTGACCAACTGCTGAGTTGAATCAGGTGTGTTTACACAGGGAAACCAGCAGACTGTGCTGGAGTAAGATTACCAGAGGAGGATTAGAACTGGACACCCCACAATGTTCCTGAATTAGACTCTGTCAGCAAGTTTGGGGTGTTCACATAGCCTGCCTCCAGGAAAGCAGTGTGTCCTAGATATGTGTGAGAAGAAGTGAGGCATTTAATGATTGTGTTTTCGGCGTACATATTCCATGTGCTGTATGTGATATGCTCTAGTGGTTCTCAACCTTTTCCACTTTAAGGCCACCTCTCGATCACAGGATGTTGCCTTGGGCCACTTGGCCACATTAGATGATATTAAGTAACCAATTGCGGACCAATGGCCTGTCTAAAATTTTGATTCACAGCCCAATCAAAAGGCCCTGGGTTGAGAACCCAAGCTCCTGAAATCTATTATAATAAAAAATTTAATCAGGAGTTCCAATCAGGAGCACAAACGCTGTACATGTAGTCTCTGGCTGAGTCTGCCATGCTTAGAGTTCATGAATGTTTCTTGAAATAAAATGAAACACAAATTGTGTTTTGTACAAAAACAATGGCACATTCTGTATGCTGTATTTTTTTTCCAATATATTAAGCAGACTTTTTACACAACTATATTATTTAAATTAGCTCTCTAAATGAGTACCACAGAAAGTTAATTTGTTCTTTCTGTTATTCTGCAAAACAAAACATCCTCACTGTAATGTTCTTTTAGTGTCATTCATGTCCTTTTAGTGCCTTGTAGTTTGCTGTGGACTGTCCTCATTCAGATCTGCTCATTCATTACAGGGAGTTCTGCCATGTCTCTAGAGGGCCTGGGTTAGTGAGCGTGAATGTGAGATTAAGTGTGTGTTCGTCCTTTCTGTGTTTTCTCCAGTTTGGAGGAGGTCTCTGTTAAAAGCCTTTATAGACGTGCCACGTTAGATGCAGTATTGTTCCACATCCAGGCCCTGTCCACTCACGATGCACGCTGCTCTCTTTACAATTTGAAAGAGTTTGTCCAAACAAAAGCCAGATACCCAGAGCCCTAATGTCTGGTGGTAGCTAAAAATAATATGCTGGGATAATTTGATCCCTAATCTAATTGATATGCTCCAATGATTACTAAGTGTCCCAGTGGATTGTTTGCTTGCTTATTGGAGTTCTGTTCAGGGTCAAATCTGGTCAGATCACCAGAGAAGCTTTTAACACACGTAACGAGCTGTTGTATAAAGAGATTTAAAATAATGTCCATAACTACTGGTATATAGTTTGTTTTCTGTTGGATATAAAAAAAAAACTAAAATAACAAAAACAAAACAATAATCCATTAAAAAAAAGAACTAAGTATGTCCCTTCTTTTATGGTAACAGATGCTCTCTCTCTCTCACATTCTCTCTTTCTCTCTCTCTCTCAGTCTCCCTTAATCTTTTAAAAATCAGATCTGTCCAAAGGAGACTAAAGTATACCTTCAGTGTGGCTACTTCTACAGTTTGTAGCTATTTGTTTTACTCTTTGTCCTTTCTTGTAGATAGCAGTGTTTAAAACTAACCCAAACATCACATAAAGAAGTCTGTTACCTAACAACTCCATTTGGTTTGTGGCAAGTGTGTAATGATTTAGTTTCTGTCCTGCTACTGCAGATGCACTGATAAGGAAATTCTTGACTTGAGATCATAACTGATAATAAAGACATCACTGTAGCCAACACTGATCTTATAAAAGGCCCGTTTGATTTATATTAATTTACTGAATCATTTTAGCCAGTAAAATACACATCACAGAACAAAGATTTGCACATACACTATTTATGCACATACACTATTATTCCCATAATCAAATGCGTTTGTTATCTAGATCAGCTCCCGTCACATTCTGTAACTCCCAGATCAGAGCAGACTTGAGCATTGTGGCGGGGTAAAAGTGAAAATAATAGATTATATATCTAACTAAAGCCTAGTTTGTGTTGACAACCTATGGAATTACTTGTTTTCTGTCAAATAAATGATGTAGGCTGCTGTGGTGCTATCACCTCTGGTGACTCCTTGTGCTCCACCTAATTTATTTACCTTTGTAATTAGCCTTAATTGAACTGTTCAGTTAACTTAGATTACTGTATTGGTGTATTTTTCTATTACTGGCAAGCAGTTTTTTCAGCCATTGATATGTCATGAGTCCCTACTAATGAGTGGCCCTTCTGACTCCTGTGCAAAGCCTACTTGACTTTTTTTCACAGTTTGACTTAATTTGAGGTCAGAGAAAATGAGATTTGTTTTCCTGGACTATAACTTTATGGTAAAAACTTCATGCAGTGGGAGCAGCTCTGTCAGCAGCACCACTCAGAGTTAAACAGGTTTGGATATTCAGTGCATGTTTTGTGCAGATACCTAATCCTGGCTCTTTTTTGTTTTTTTGGTTGTTTTTTTGAGTCCTCAGCCTCATCTGAAGCCCCCTCTGACCAGTTAAAGTCGGCACTCTGATTCAATCTCTGTGTGTCATCCTTATCTGTTAATAAGTGTCAGCGCTGAGGTACAGTGGAATCTCTCAGCCCCTTCTCTCCTGTCGGAGGCTCTTAACGTCAACATGCTGCCGCCCCCCTCCCCCTCACCCCGGGGTCCGTCCCCCTGAGGCCTCCGCTGTCGCTATGGAGACAGCTGGGGAGCCCACCACAAGAGAGACGTTTGAAGGTTAAAGTTTGCCTTGCCCCTGTTCGTGGGCCTTCAGTTTTGTTTTTTTTTTCCTTCGTCTGGCCTTTCCTCACTCCGTCTCACAAGCGCGAATCCATGGTGATTTATCTTCTCTGTCAAAAAATTCAGATCCCGAAGGTGTTTGGCTGCAGGCTAGTCTCTGGAAGCGCAGGAACCAGAGACACCGAGGGTGGGCGATTACCAGGGACACGGAGGGGGGGCCATTATGGCTGGAGTTTCACAGTACCTGTAGGCATTATAATGATGTACAAAATGCTCCATTATGCCTAATAGTGCGTAATAGTTTTCTTAAAAATATATTTGAAATATCTTAAAAGAAGGAAAAACCAAACTCTTAAAAGATTGTGTGTATGTGTTTGTGTATATAGATATATACAAATGTGTGATACAGAGCACATTGCTGTTTCAAATAGGCCTCGGTGAAAGTTAAGTAGAGGTCAGAAACGGAGGCTTTCATCTTTTCCTGTGAATTTTCTCTCCGTTTTATGTGAAGCGTGTTTTGTACGGTCAACATACAGCCACATCAGACTCACCTGTGTTGGAAAGCACTTTATTTCTTTTGATGATTGGATCCCATTTGTGGAGTGAAATGGAAATACAAATTTGTCTGGAGGTGAGATGAGACATTAAAACTCAAGATCAGAACTGAAGGCCTTATCTCTGTCCATCTCTTTTTCCACTTGTGTTTTCTCTGTTTCTCGCTCCATCACAAGGGTTTTTGTTAAGCCCCTCCATATGAAATCCTGAGCTTCTGCCAAGCTGTGCAAACACAATTTGTCTCCCCTTCAAATTTGTGCCCCGCCACTCCTCAGCACACATTTTCATAATTAATGTGGCCCAGTGAGAGAGCCCAGCTGGGCAAGGGGGGAAACATATCGATTTCACGTTATGTCTTGTTTTTCTCCTCGCAACCCGTCTCCATCCATTGTAATGAATAAATGTTGCTGCTTACCCTGCAGCTGTGGGTGCATGCTGTTGTTATTTTGTTTGTTTGTTTTTATTTATTTTCTAGGACTCTGTTATATACCTTCATTCAGACTGTAGCAATACAAGAAAACATCAGAAGCCTAAAGGCATGTATGTGGGTCTGCACTTTAGTTTCTAGCTCTTATAACATTGTAACGTATCTATAAACTGCCATGAAATATATGATTTCATCATTTATGCCTATATGTCACGCTAAATGGTTTAAGACACTCATACAAAACGTAATAGAAGTGTATGCATATAAAATGAGGAGAGCATGAGGATACATAAAACACAGTTCATAGTTCCAGATAGGTCTTAAAATCTGACTGACTGAGCCATATTTTAGTCGTTGTAAAATTCTGTATTATTGCATAAATCCATTAAAAGCCCCTCAATAAAATTGTAAAATCATATTGTCTCAAACCTCAAAACGTGTTCTGTCATAAACCTCCCTCACTGTGCACTCCTATTGGTTTTTAGAAGTAACTCTTAGATAAGTCTTAGGATTAATAACTGAATAAACCTGCAGCTATAATAATAATAATAATAATAATAATAATAATAATAATAATAGTAATTACTGTGTGGTGCAGCATCAGTTATGGGGTGATATGGGGAAAAGAAGTATTGAGTGGACAGCTTTATATTGTGCTGGGTTCTACGCCGGCATGAATTATTTAGACTAAAAGTATTTTCACTTGTTGGATCGCGTGATTGCCCACAGAGCAGTCATCTGGAACGTCTGGAGACTGGTATAAACATCACCTGATATTAGAACTGCAGAGAGTGTTTCTTAAACATTATACTGTGCAGCCGTGGTACCCGCACACTTTATATTTCTGTTTCTCAGACCAGAGACCATATTTTTGCTGAAGCGCAGTACCATGTATTCAATGTTCTTAATGTCTTGGTTGAGGGGGAGTTGGAGCTGGGTGAAATATATGGCCTGCCCTAGATTGGGAAATACTAAGGCAGGCCATATTCTGCAGTGACGTTTTATGTGATAAATTTATTCTCTCAGAGCTGCAGAGGCGAGCCGGAGGCCGGGGCAGAGGGGAGGTGCAGCTGTATGACACTCCATACGAGGAGCAGGGCTCCGGGCCCACAGAGACGACTGAGGAGGGCAGAGAGGGCAGACTGCCACAGGATGACGAGAGGCCCGCAGATGAGTACGACCAACCCTGGGAATGGAAGAAGGACCACATCTCAAAGGCTTTCGCAGGTAAGAAGCGCAGATATTTTCTGCACAAGGCCACAGTCTCAAATGGGTGTCTGCACAACTGTAGCTGCGTCCCATTTTCCACACATTTTATTCTTTTTTACATTAATTTTTTGTCTTTCACTTATCTTGCATTCAACTCGAGAGTACTGAGCAAAAATAATACTTAAAATATATATATAGATGAAGAGTGGTTTTTTTTCACACTAAAATTTCGAAATAAAATTAAAATAATAAATACAAATGACATAATATCATAAATAGTGATTTTACGTAAAATATATCCACGTGTTCCTTGTTGTCGTTTCCATCAGAAACCTGGTTTGAATCAATCAGTCCTTCATTAAATTAAATCAGGGGCTGCTGATGGAGTTTCACAAATCCAAGCAACAGCTGGAGGAACCTGGAACAGAACCTGTGTTCTCCTCACTAGCTCACACGATATCTTTTTCACAAACAGAAAAAATCTGGGTACTTTTTACAGCTTTTGTGTTTTTCTTTCATTCTAATGTTAACTTTGCTGGCAGAAAGGCACTTTATCACACGCTGAGAAAAATGGCTTTAAACAATTTGCAAGATTTTTGCACAGTACTCTGTTAAATAAGTAAAAATGCCATAAAGCACAGCTGAACTGTGCTAGCCATAATATCTCCACTGAGAGAGGAGAAAGTGACAGAGTGAGATTGATAAATTGAGTGAGTTGGAGATGTGCTGGTTTACAGGCGTGTCACCGGCTTGTCTGTTAATTTACAGCCTCACTCTCTCCTAATCAAGTGCTCAGGCTGGAGTTGGGGCCCTGATTGGCTGCCTAGAGGATGTGCCCTTTAGGGCTTTACTGTGTTTGTCTGTGTTTGTCTGAATCCACTGGAATTAGCATTTGAAGTGATGTTATATTGGTGTAATGAAGGCGAAGGGGGAATTGGCTAGAATTTATTTCAGAGTGCTGCATTAGGCTGCTTTAGACATACAGAGCTACATATCTGCTGTGACACTGCTGGGGTGGTGGAGGGAGAGCAGGAAGGCTTGAGATGTGCTGCTGAATGAATCCACCCCCCCCACACACACACTCACAGTGAGAGACTGATGGAGGAGAATTATGACTATGACTGGGGAAGAGAGTAGTGTGTGCACGGATGTGTGGGTGCATGTGTGTGCGTACATTGCAATGTTTGTAATTGTGTGTGTTTATCCTAATTACGTTTGCTGGTGTATTCTGGTCCTCAGTCTGTGAAACGGTGTGTTTCGGTGGTTTTCTGTGCACAGCTCAGAGATTTATAATGACATGTCAGGGAATTGCTTTTTAGTATTTTTGGTATTTTTACAAATGGAAATATTTCTTTTCACACACTATGTACAGGTGTCCCACTTGGTGAATTCCTGACTTGTAAGCGGACCCCACAGCTCACAGTCATCGAGGGCAGATGGCTCAATTACAAACAATTACATTTTAAGTTCTAATAAGAATTTCCAAATGATGTAGAAAGTTATTGCATGCCTTTCCTCAAAGTTCTTTCACAACCAAGTAAAAAAAAATTCAAATGAACCGGTATTTGGTTCTAAATCAGTTTAATTGGTTGAAAATTTTATATAATTTTTTCATCTGAGGTCTTGATTCTTTTTGGCATATTACATATTACATCTTTCTTTCGCTCTATTTTGCTCTGTCTCTCTCTGTCCCTCTCTCTCTCTCTCTCTCTCTCTCTCTCTCTACTTCTCTC
>JBBMFX010000035.1:10634065-10644586 GCA_037832545.1 Rhabdalestes septentrionalis | reverse complement strand
TATATATATATAGATAGATATATATAGATAGATATAGATATATAGATATAGATAGATAGATATTTTTATATATATATATATATCTGAGTAAATATATATATATTGCTGGTCCAGTATTCTATTTTATTCTATTTTATACTATTGTATTGCCCTCACTTTGTTATGTACATTTTCTGCCATGACAAAGCAAATTCCCCACTTATGGCACTTGTGTGATCTGAACGGGCATTAAATGTGTTCATGATTGTGATGTCACAGCCATGAAGGATTTTTTTGTATGTTTTTAAAAGTTTAGTTACATTTTTTACAAAATGAGGTCAATATATTAAATAGGGCCTTCTTTTAAATAATGGCCGATATTTTAGTGTTGCCTGGGCATTTTCTGAAAAATTCATGTCTGTAGCGCAATACTTTCCCAGTATCAGATAATCAGCAGTTTTTTCAATTCCCCTTTTACCCCAATCTAATGTCGCTGCATTCTATTCACCTCTGCTAAATCTGTCTTTTAAAGCAGGGGAGAGAAGAAAGCCTGCAGCCGAGGCGAAAACGACATATTAAATGTCACAAAATGCCACTTGTCAGCATTTAATAAGGCTACAGCCTGGTAGGTGAAGCAGAGAGCAGATCAGAAGATCAGCAGCAATATCCATGTTTCTTACGAGCATAAGTGCGTTTACACAAACCCATTACAGCCGCCAGTACTACCATGTACCACATATCTCTGTACAGAGAAGGGCAAATATCAATATGCTCTCACAAAGTTTTTTTTCTACTTCTATAAATGGTAATGAATAAAGTCATTCAGAGCGGTTTGGTGTGTAATGTATGTTCTCGAGACATTATAGAGTCAGAATTCTTTACAGTGGTGGTGATGGGAACGAGATGTCAATTCGATGCCTCTTAAAACGACTTCACAGAAAGTTACTCCATAAGACAGCTCTGTTTATACTGTCTAATGTCTGAAATTGATGGAAGCTGCATTTGGATATGGTTTTGGCCCAAGAGAGAATGTGTAATTTCATTTTGACTACAGGTGTATCATACAGCACCGTGGAAATGTACATGTGGAACAATGTAAGATAAACCAGTACATAAACAACACTTCTTTTTTTTTTTACACTTTTCTATCGTCCTACATTTCAATATTAAACATAAAAGAAATGTATGGATTCATTTTAGACAATGTAACAGCTATACTTGTGTTGGAGACATTGTGATTCCTGGTTCCATTCAACACTATTGTCAAGAAAACTCCCATATCATCTTTTCAGGACTCAACAAATCACTCAGAATAACATTAACTATGCAAAATAAATGATGTATGAAAGATGGAATATTGTGGGATATGTATGGAGAGGGGATCTGGGATCAATAAATATGGCTTGTAGCCTCTGGGATGCTTCGTTTTAATGTGATCCCGCAGCCCCCTCTGGCTGTCAAACATGAAGCTACATTCAGAAGCATTTAACTGCACTGCCCATCCACAGAGGAAACAGGGGATTCATCTCTTTACACTTCATTTTCTATACATTCTCAAAAGTGTATAAATATGCAATACTGTGCAAACAGTTTTATTAATAAGTTTACTAAATAAACAAGAATAATAACATTATTCAATAAAGAGTGATTTTAAGTTCAGTATATTAATGTGTTTCAGTCCTTCATTAAATTCAATCAGGAGCTGCTGAATGAGTTTCACAAATCCAAACAATGGCTGAAGGAACCGAGGAGGAATCTGGAACCAAATCTGTGTTCTCCTCACCAGCTCACACAATCTACCATATATTATAATATTTATAAGATAAACAAATCTTTTTCTGCTTTAATTCGGATGTTGAAGTCACTTGCAGAAATAGTGGCTTTAAAATGTTTAGGTGCCTAAGACTTTTAAACAGTACCATCTGATTAATAAAGAGTGTTTTGCCCCCCGAGAGCAGGCGAAGTCACAAATGATACCCAGCACAACAATAAATGAGAAGCAAACCACTCCTACAAACCGACCCACTGACATACAGACCACATCACTCAATAAGCATCCACAGTTTGAGTGTTCACTCTTTATCACTCAATTCAGCATCATCAAGTATAATATAAGCTACTGAGAGCAAACTATAAATTACGTTTTTGTCCATCAGCATAATCTGGAAAAAAGGGAAAATGAAACCATTACTGTTAAAGGCATTTCAAACAGACAGTACTGTACATAATACTGTTAAAGTATTAACCCCATTTAAAATACAAAGTGTTGTTATACATTGATAGACTGTACAGCAGACTCTAGAAGAGTTGACTTATTCTGTAGTGACCTCGAAAATGTGGTATTACTAATAATTGGAGCTGTAAATATTCCTAAAATAATAATCTATTACTCAACTGAATAAAATGTACATTCTCAAAGAACTGGTTCAGTGAAACCAGTTTGTTTCAGTTTATTGTGAGATTTTAAATCCTATGAATGAGTAAATCTGGGTTCTGTTCGCTTGGCATTGTCCACTTTACCCTCAGTTCCTCAGCTACACAGACTGCAGCATGGAGAGATTGTCTGCCTAACACAGAGCCTTTAGCTTTAGCTAGACAATCAAGTTAATACATTTTCATGTTGAACATGGTTAATATTTGTAGTCAGGTTGTTTCAAATCCCTGTTCTTTACATCTAGGAATTCTTATGACCTTTGTTCTTTTATGATGTATTTTCAACATTATAATTTCTATGTTTGTTGTAATCTCAATGCCCAGAGTCCTGTGCTTACAACCATTAATAGTTTTGCTGGCATTCAACCTTAAAGTGAAAAAAAAAATAAACATGTTATATGTGGTTAAACCAGGGATCAATATGATGCCAAATGTTGGGAATCCCAAAGAGTGCTCCAGAATTTGGCTTTAATTAACTAAAATAATTACTTGATTCATCTCTATAGAATGAAAAGTGTCTTGAGCTTGTGGCTCTGTTGATTTCTATGCCCTGGTGCTGTTTTAATTTCAAACTGGTGTCACTCACCTTTAGAAAGAAGTTACTTCCCTTTTTATTTTCCCTGATTTTAGGATAAAATATTGTATTTAAACCAGTGAGCAATAAGCCACTTTAAAGTGTCAGGATTCCCAAAAATCTTATAGTAATATTTTGGTGTATAAGGGGTTAAACAAAAACCAGTTGTTTGATTAACAATCAGAATAATTTGAAGATTATCCATAGAATTGTCACATACAACCCTACTAATACTATAAAAGGAGTGTTCCACTCGCAATTTACTTTCGTGCACGTGCTTTTCAACACAAAGTTCTTGATCTACTTTCATGCAAAGTGTTCTGTACCACCATTTTGTATTCGTACTGTGTATTTTTGTTCTGTCTGATGGCCTTTTCGGTTTCATATTTGACACAGTGGTTCATGTCCTTACGAGAACCAAATTCATTAGTTTCAGTCCACATTCAGCAGCTTCATCTTAATGAGTTCACCGATAGGCTCAAGTGCAACAGCTGCTATTTAACACAAAAGTTCCTTTGCTGTGTATATACATCAGTCCAGAGTGCTCCACTGAGGCCCTACGTCCTTTATTTTAGTCTAATCTGAAGAATGGCATACTGATAAGTATCCAGAGGGCTGTGAGACCACAGCTGTGAAAGCATCTTCAAACTGGTGTGAGTTAGACACAATCAACTAGAATTTCACTTTCTCTATTAAATGCAGTAGATACATCTTCACTAAAACATTTATCTGAATCAACACATTGGAAAGTGCAACAAAGGATAGTTGATATAGAGGCATTAAATAAACATCTAAAATGTTTGTTTTTTGCAAATGGGTAAGTAATTAGTTCACAATCTAAATGATATTGGCATCCTGATGTCATTGTAAAGGCACACTAAGCAGTCTTAAAATTCTCCACAAGAGGGAGCTACTGGCACACCAGTCACTCAACAGTGTCCAGATATACTGTTATGATTGTTTGATTTACATGGCCATCCTAGTTATCCCATAATAACCGAGCTACTCTCAGCCCCCCAGCAACACAGACCAAACTAATATTGGTTATCCCTTAATATATCTATCTTCAGTTTTTAAAGGAATGGGCAAGATAGTGAAACTGCAGCTGGAGATAAATTTTAGTTAAGCTTGGAGCCTCTGGCTTTAGATTTTTATAGTCTGGTAAAGCATCAAGTTAACTGTTAATATATGATGATGTTGAACATTAGTAGTTTAATATTCATGTTCCTTATTTCTAGGAATTCTAAGTATTTTAATTATGGTTTTTCAATATTATATTTATTAGAACCACAAAAATGTCAGTGCTCCTGTTTCCTTCATTTCAATTCCTTTCAGTCCTGAGTATCTACATGATGATTTTTTATTACTTAGTACTGATTTCCCATTAAAGATGGGAATGTCATGGATCCCAAAATGTGCTCCAGAATTCTGTTAGGATCTAAAGTAAACAAAGTAAAACAATTACAGGATTAATTATCAGAATATTTGGATTCCTCAATTACTAAGTTAATTGATAATATCAGCCCTACCTAGAACCCATCAGCATTATATTTAGTAAAGTAGGCGCCTGTTTTTTAGCCAAAATTAAAGCTAGCCTGGTTTATTGGTTTAAGGTAAGTTATTTGCTGCAGCTCTCATTCGTACCAGAATAATAAACTGGACTGTATCATGGTGAAATCTGAGAATTGGCAATGCATTGAATTATTTTTAGAACGAATCATGATTGAATTGAGTTATATCTTCAGAGATTTACACCTCTAAAATCCACTGGTCCAGAGGGCTTTGATCATCTTTGAGGGTCTCCTAAGAGTCTTGTACCAATCATTTTTAGAACTTGCTTAGTGAGGGCAGCGCCCCTGCTTTGACCAGCACGGCAGACAGCAGGTCCGCTGGCCCCGAGGGGTGTGTGACTGCCAGTGTGGAAGCATCCCCGTGCTGGTGGTGGGAGTTAGCCGGGGTGGTGGTTTTGCTCCTCATCAGTGTGGATCTGATCGCTCCGCTGCCTGCCCCGCCCACCCTTGATTTACTGTTCTCCGCTGTGGGGACACCTGTTCCTGGAAGCGCCGGCCCGGCCGTGTTCGGCCCAGTGTCCAGCGGCGTCCGGCAGCAACAGCAGCACAGTAGGCGGAAAAAGGCCGCGCGCATCTCGCGACTGGACAGCGTGTAGATGAGTGGATTGAGGGCCGAGTTGAGCACGGCCAGGGTGATGAACCACTCCACCTGGTACAGAACCGGGCAGCGCTCCGGCCCGCAGCCCACGTCCAGCAGCAGCAGCAGGAACAGCGGGGCCCAGCAGGCCACGAAGACCCCCAGCACAATTACCACAGTGCGCAAGAGGGCCAGAGAGCGCTCAGAAGGTCGTGAGCCCACCCGTCGCCCACTCGAGGTTACAAGCCGGTAGATGCGCACGTACAGTGCGACCACAGCAGCCAGCAGTGCGGTGAAGACGCTTATGCAGAAGGCCACGTAGCTCTTGTCGTAGAGTGGGAGCACGGTGGAGCAGGTGTGCAGCCTGCCCAGGCAGTTCCAGCCCAGGCTGGGCAGGGAGCCCAGCAGCAGCGAGACGGCCCAGCAGGCAGCCAGCAGGGCCAACAGGCGGCCACGACCCCCAGCCGCAGCTTCGCAAGGCCGCAAACGCACCATAGTCATGTGGCGCTCCACGCCAATGGCCAGCAAGCTGAAGGTGGAGGCACTGAGAGCAACGAACATGCTGCCCTCGCGCACCAGCCACTGCTCCGGCGACAGGAAGAAGGTGCGCCGGCCGGATGTGAAATTGTTGACCAAGTAGGCCACACCAGCCAACAGGTCAGACAGTGCCAAATTGCCAATGAGCAGATACATGCGGCTGTGGAAGCGCTTGTTGCGCCGCAGCGCCAGCAGCACGGTGGCGTTCTCCAGCACAATCAGCACGCAGATGAACAACAGCAAGGCCGTCTTACAGGCACTGCCACTCCGGGGGCGGCCCCACTTGCCCGAGTGGTTGTAGTGGTTCACGATGATCAAGTTCATCCCCTCTTCCACCTCACTGTCCATTCTGATGGCAATTCCCAGTTCAAACAGCAGAGGGCAACTGGGAGTGCAGCTTTGGGAGCCAGTGGGACACCTCAAACATCATTTTTTGGAGAGATCTGTTCACAAGTAAAACATCACATTAAGAAATAAATACTCTTGTTGTGTATCAGTAAATAAACCTCTTTCCTAGGACTTGATCAGAATAAAAAAAATGATCAGAAATACACTACCAGCAAAAGGGTTTTTACCACAAATGCATTTGTTTCATAAACTGTGGATTTTCTGTCTTTGTTAATCATTGGGAAGTTGTTGGGTGAACAACTATAAATAGAAATATGTGAAATAAAATAAGTTTCCTTTGTAAGATGTAATAATATAACACTGCATATCTGACATCCTATAACTATCCTTTAAATGCACAGGTTAACTGTTTCCCCCCATTTGCTTAATAGCTTGTTAACTATCTAACACTTGTCTTGTGACCAACAGCATATTTATAATTTTACTGGAAGTCGTTGTGTAGGTAGGTAGTAACAGATGCAGGAACTAAAAAGGTGAACATACTGCCAATGAATTTGAAAGCAAAGAATGCTGAGTGTATTTCTAGTAAAGAATGAGTGAAATGCAAATGTAGAAAACCTCAGTTCTGTGACTAGCATTGCATAAACTTAAAGAACATATTGTTTCTTTAAACAGCTTGTTTTGTTCAACTGGCATCAGTGTCTAAAAGCAGTTTCATGAGGCAGATCTTTAGCATGTTTTCATGTCAGTACAGGCAGGTTATACCCAACAGTTTTAAAACTTGTATAGTCTGGGTTGAAGCCTAAGGCGTTTTTTACGTTTACTACTGAAACCTCTCACTGACCTCACAATCCTTCAAATCAGTTTCATATCTTTTTCTGCAGTCATTACAAGCTGGGGAACGGAAATGTCTAAAATAACAGTTTGAACGCGGTCACAAGTTTCCTGACTTACCTGTGAGCTCTACAGTCAAAACCAGGAGAAAAAGTCACATTAGATAACCCTTCCAATTTCTTTCTTTTGTGATTTCTCATTACTCTAACTCACAAAGGTAGATTTCTGTGGTGGAACAAGACCCTTAAAGATGTTTACAAGAGTATTTGTATGATTTTGTCATTTAAAAGTTGTTTGTTTTGGAAGTCTGACCACTTAAGACCCTGCAAAGTGTAGTTTCTCAATTTGAAAACTTTGATTTGGTACATCGTTTTGTTTTCCTTGTTGTGCTGACATATTTATTTCCAGGACACAATTGATCCACCGATTCATGTAGGTTTATTAAATGATGTGATGTGGTGTGTTTTCAGTTTGGATGCAAAAATCCATAAAGACCTTCCGGAGCACTAAAAGGAACCTGAGCTGCTATTTTGCTGTGGTGGGATATGACTGAGGGGACTAATTTTATCACAGAGCTATGCGCACTTTTCAAATTTGAGATATAACAGTTTGATTGCAATTACACTCTTAACTTCCACCTGTGTTGTTAGTAACTCACTTAACAGTAAGTTACATAGGTATAGTGTTTCAATTTGTGTATATATCAGTGTATTTCTTATTGGGTTCTTCCATAAACTTTTTATAGGATTTACTGAGACTTTTTTTTTCTTGTCACTGTGTGGCTGTGCATTAATTTCCCCCAAGATCAGTAAAGTATTCTGATTCTGACCTTGTTAGAAATATATTTTAAATGAGTAATGGTCACAGAAAAAAGCTTCAACAATGTAATGAGGAGAAATACTCGACATGTTTACCACATTCAATGTTTTCTGATTCTGATTATTCAGTAAAGTTGCAGTAATTTAGCATCAATACATACCTGGTATGTAGGTTTATGGTTGGCTAGATCTCTTCCTTTTTAAATGAAGCACAGCAATTAGATGAAAGAGTGAAAAAGTGACCAGTAGTTGCCACATGCTGTTGAATAGTTCAAACTCCAGATGTACCGATGGATTTCTCCAGTGAGTTCAGCTCCACTCAGAAACATCCCTTAGTAACTACTCCTTTCAGTCTGTCCTCACAACACGTCGGGTTTGAGTGTGAAAAATAGCCTAAAGAATTGTTCTAAACGTGCTGTTATTGTCAACATTCCCGTTTTATTTGTTAATGTCGTCCTTCTCGCACTTTTGAACACTGACCGTCCTAAACTCTTTCCCTCTCTGCTCCACAGCTGTATCTCTACAACATCGCCCTGTTTCTTCTCCACTCGTTTTCAGACAAGTCCCGCCCCCTGTGCTCTGATTGGCCCTCGTTTGTAAATATTAATATTAAGGTTAACGATAACAGGAAAACGCTACATGGACAAAAGTGATGAGACGCGTTACCATTACACCAACAGAGACTTTAAGGACATTTAACGAAACTTTAATGCATTCAGATACATAGACTTTAATATGGAGTCGATCCCTACTCTTCTTCAAAGGCTTTTTTGAGTGTTTCTCAGGGCATGTTTGGCCATTCATTCAGTAGAGCGTTTATGAGGTCAGGCACTGATGCTGAACGAGAAGGCTTGGCTCGCAATCACCGTTCCAGTTCATCCCAAAGGTGCTGGATGGGGTTGAGGTCAAAGCTCTCTGTGGGCATATCCAGCCGTGTCTTTGTGGAGCCTGCTTTTTGCACAGGGGCACAGTCATGCTGGAATAGAAAAGGTTCCTCCCCAAACTTTGTCCAAAAAGTTGAAAGCATGGCGTTGTCCAAAATGTCTTGGTCTGCTCCAACATAAGGATTGCTCTTCACATTAGAATTCCCCTTCACCCTGAAAAACAGGTATGTCCCATATAGTCTTTTTCCTGTTTTTACTTTTGATTTTGTTTTTGTTTTTCCTTTTGTGTTGTTTTGTAACTGAAGATGTCTAATCAAGTTTAATTCAGTTTGATTCTAAGTTGCAGATTTTAGTACTGTTTACAACAATTTAAACTGTATGTTTAAAGAAAAATGTAAATACCTGAATATGTGAACGAACATTAAACCTGAATATATAAAACTTAAAAATTTAAGTTACTATAGGTATTTAACTGACCTCAGCCTATTTAAACACCACAACAGTACAAACCTATCAGCAATAACATTCAAACCATCTGATACTGTGTAGATCCCTCTCATGTTGCTAAAACAGAGAGGACTCCACAAGACTTGAAGGTGTGTCAGGACACAAGGGTTCTCAACAGGAAAATACCCAGAGCATCACCCTGCCCCTTCTTCCCATAGTGCATCCTATAGTGCATCCCCACGTAGGTGATGCACACACACCCAGCTGTCTAAAAAAAAACATGATTCATCACACAATGTGACCTGATTGCTTTCCTCCATGGTCCAGTTCTGAAGTACACGTGCCCATCGTAGATGCTTAGGGTGGCTGAAAAAGGTCAGCATGGGCACTCTGACCAGTCTGCAGTTCTGTAGCTTCACATGCTACAGGCTGTGATGCACTGTATATTCAGTCATAACCTGCCCTAATGTCCTCAGAACTTTGTACTACAGCAGCTCTTCTGTGGCAATAAGACCTGTTTTCCTACATATATCAATGAGTCATTGGCACCCTATAAGGCCTGCTGTCTTGGAGAGGCTCTGATGCAGTCTGTCAGTCCCTTAAGGTTGACCATTTTTCTTGCTTTCAACACATTTACTGCTTCTGTCTGTCCATCCTGGAGCAGGAGGTAGGGCTTGACTTAACAAAAAAATCATCAGGGGAAAAACAAAGCCCACAGTTTCCGTAAGCTAGCCTGCGCACATGGCTGTGGGTAGGTGTGTGGCTTGGCACCACATGAATTAGAATTGTTTTTATGTTTTTAGTTACACAGAGACCCACAAGAGGAGACGAAATTGTAGTTTAAAGTCAGACCTGCATGACCCAAACCTTCCATGAGTCACTTTAATTATGACTTTAGTGTCTGACAGACGACTTCAACAGGTGGTTAACCTGTGTGCTTTAGATCGCCAGCAGCCAGACTCTCAACACATTACGAAATATTACACTTGTTTTCAGTTTGACCCATTTCTTCACATGGCAAAGGGAGCCAAAATGACATTTTAAGAAAATTACTCGGATTTACTAAGTAATTGTAATTAGTGGAATAAAATACAAAAATATGAATATCTATTGTTTGCTTGCATTCTAGCATTTGAAAAAGTATCAATGAACTGAGTGGATTTACAATACTGCTCACCCCGCCCCATGCTATCATTATTTATACCACTGAAGTGGGCTATTCTCTGGCTTTTCTTGCCCTTCCAAAACATTTCCATGCTGACAAACCGGGGCCTCATGAGTTACAACTCTTCATTCTTTGATCAACATTGTTTTTCATGTTTCAAATGAGAAATGGCTTCT
Organism: Rhabdalestes septentrionalis; assembly: GCA_037832545.1. Taxonomy (NCBI): domain Eukaryota; kingdom Metazoa; phylum Chordata; class Actinopteri; order Characiformes; family Alestidae; genus Rhabdalestes; species Rhabdalestes septentrionalis. Next base: position 10,634,243 of record JBBMFX010000035.1, on the reverse strand, counting down.
TTCCTCTGGCCTTCCTGTTTGGGCGATAGGTCGTCCCTCTCCCAGAACTGTAGACGGCACTAGACAGCATCAGTGTGCACTTGTGTCCTTGCACATTTGCACATAGACACAAGCAGAAGTGCAAACACACCCACACACACACTTATACACACATTTTATACAATGTCAGAGGTGATGT
>JBBMFX010000035.1:10614647-10627806 GCA_037832545.1 Rhabdalestes septentrionalis | reverse complement strand
CTCTCCCCTCACGCTACAAAGGCGTCAGTAATCAAGGTAAGATTATTCTTGTCTATTTCACGACCATCTATACGACACTATGCACAACAGAGAGCGAGAAATGACATGTCGATGTCTTGTGCATAAATGTTAATGGACAATAAATCTTTTTGAATCTTGAATCTTTGAATTGCAGTGATGTTGGTGTTTGTGTTTACAACAAGTTTAAGAAGTTGCAGGGGCTCCAAATCCCTCATGGGGTGTTTACAATCTCCCTCATCGCTGTTCTGAAAATTTTCGTCAATAATATTACCTTTAAATGGCTTTACGGCACTTTACAACACCACTTAATTTACCATACATAGTTATGGGGCCAGTCTTGATTGCTTTCCTCTCCAGGAGCCTGCGAGTTGTGTGTCAATCCTAGGCTTGTTTGCTTCACAGCTGAACAGCTTTTAACGCCTTTACTGCATTGTAAAATCCTAAAAGTTTAATTAACTCTTGCATTGCTTATTAAATCCATTTGGACTTGAGCAAACACATTAACGCAATTTTACTTTCACTTTCCACAAACATTTGGACATAAACATTTTTCACTTGGATATTAAACATTTGATTTTGCTTCTGTTTTGCTAGATATTCTTGCATACCACCTCATTGTTTGACTTCTAAGAACTGGATCAGAACTTGGAGCTCAAACTTGAGTAACACATCTCATACCATGGTAGTCAAATCAGGTCTTTCCTTAGTGGAGTCAAACATGCATGCACAGGTGGGTCCATAACTATTGGGACATTGATTCAATTTCTGTCATTTTCTCTCTGTATACCTTTAAAAGGCTTTGAAATTAAGCAACCAAATGTGATGCAAGTATAGATTTCACCTTTAATCTAAGGGATTTAACAAAAGTATCACATTAAGCTTTCAGAAATTATGGCCATTTTACAAAGTCCCTCCATTTTTCAAAATTAATTGGAAATGTGATTGACAATTAGTTTAATAGCTAGGTTTGGACTGTTATTCCTTGACAAAACAAGAATTTTAAAGATCAAGTTTCAAAGCACTGACTTTGATTCAAAGCACTGACTTTGCATTTGATAGTTCACCTCTGGAGCTCAACATGAGGTCCAAAGAGGTATCAGGGCAAGTGGAGGAGTCCATCATTAAGGTGAAAAATCTAAATAATATTATAGCTGAACTTTTAGGGGTGCCCAAATCAACAGTTTGGTACATTCCTAAAAAGAAGGAATGCACTGGTGTGCTCAGCAACATGCAAAGACTTGGAAGACCAGGGAAGACTACTACAATGGATGATTGTAGAACTTTTCTTCAGTATTAGAAACCACTTAACAACATCTAGCCAGGTCAAAATACTCATGGAAAATCAGTACAATCACTGTTAAAGTCTACAATAACAAGACACCTTCATGAATAAAAAAAGGGTTCACCTCTAGATGCAAACCAGTCGTAACACTGAAGTGAAGGAAGGCCAGATTAAACTTTATCAGAAAGCATCTTAAAAATTCCTGCCCAGGTTGTTTAGACAGATAAAACCAATATCAACTTGGACCAGTATGATGTCCAGAGGAAAATATGTAAAAAAAAAAAAAAGGAAGGGACAGCTCATGACTCACAGGATATCACATCATATGTCAAACATGGTGGAGGCAGTGTTATGGCATGGGCAGTTACCAATAGAACTTTTTAATGATGTGATTGTGGACAGAAATAGCACAATGACCTAAGTGTATAGGATTGTACTCTCTGCACTGATTTAGCCAAATGCTGCAAAACTGACTGGAACGTGCTTTACAGTACAAAAGGATAATGACACCAATCATACTGTGAAAGCAACCCAGGAGTGTCTCAAGGTAAAGAAATGGGATATTCTTATTTGGCCAAGTCAATCAGCTGATGTCAACTCAGTAAAAAGCAGTTTTTCAATTACTGAAGGCAAAAAATTGAAGGCAGAAAGACCAACAAACAAGCAGCAACTGAAAGCTCATGCTGACAACCTCACCTGAACTTTGCCACTAAGAGACTCATCCATTCATTTTTCCTCTCAAGACTGGACAACTAATGCCCAATCCTGATTGGCCCTCCTCTGAAGATCAAAAGACTGGTTATAATTCATCACATCTTAATTGCTTGATATCAAATCCATTGTGATGGTCTGCAGATAGAAAATGTCAGAAATTGCATCAATGTCCAAATAATTATGGAGCCGACTTCCTCATAATGCCACGGCGTGCCGGGTGGGTGTGCATATGACTTAAGGGTGAGCGAGTAATACATGACTTGCAAAATAAACATGCTAGTCACAAAATCACAAGCCTCAGCATGACGTGCCCTCCTTGAGGATGTGGGCATGTTTGAGTAATCAGATCCTAAGATGTGTGGTCCACATAGAAGCATTTCTCAGAATTAAAGGTGACCGAAGTGTATGCACAGCTGCGTAGTAGCTTCTTATCTGCCTTCCTAGAGGGAAAGTCTTTTGAGTAACTACCCCACCTTGTGCTTGCTTCATCTGGGCTTTGGTGTGTTCTCAATTTCTTAGTCCAATTTTGCCATTAAAAAGGCTGAGGGATGTACAGGTGAACAATTATTCCCCTGCTGATCCTAAATCAGTTTTCATGGCCTGAAAGTAGTTCAAGCAGGCCACAGAGTCAGGAGATGCTGGTTTAAGATCAGCGTAAAATCGCAACTTATCAGGACGTGGTGACTTTATCAGTGAGAGACACTCACTTACCCCTCCCCTCCTATCCTGACCAGTCCTAGCTGCAGGACTAGATCACATGGAAACAATATGGTGTTTGAATGTCAGCTCTCTCAGTTCAAGTTCTCTGTGTGTGAGTCACCCTTCCCCCTTTCCCTACAAACCCTGACACAAGGCTAAGAACCACCATTTCAGTGTTAGCTGTCTGAGGTCGAAGGATTCTTCTCTCGATCAAATTGCTATTATGAGATACACACAAAATCTATATAGGGCTATAATATAGTCTAATGCACTATTGAATACATCTACTGACTAACATATAGAGCAAATTGCTCAGTTAAGATTTAACACGTTTATAATAATAAAAACTCTACATCTAACTTCAGAAAAAAGTCCACTTTAACTAGTACAAGTTCCACTAGTACTGAACTTAAAATAAAATCTGGTAGCCAGTGATGTAAGTTTATTTTTCTAACCCAGTATAAAGTTATGTAAAATAATAACTCTAAAGGACAGTTACTTTGGAAAACACAGTTAATAATAGAGGTAGAGTTTCTAAAAATGTGTTCAACTACTTTATGTAGTGATGTTAGTTTTTTCTAACCCAGCATAAATGTATGTAGAGTCACATAGTAAAGGAAAACATAGTAAAGGAGAACATAGTAAAGGAAAAAATGTAAATGTTGGCCCCTAAGGCCTGACATTGAGTGTGTAAAGTAACCTGACTGTAAAGGACTGTTAGTTTAAAATAATAATAATAATAATAATAATAATAATAATAATAATAATAATAATAATAATAATAATAACAATAAATAATTAACAGTTACCATAAAAACTACTTCACAGGGTGCTGTCACATTATTTTATGTTAATTTAGTATAAACATATGTAAACTAAAACAGTAAAGGAGGAAACCAGTGAATGTAGGCTCCTAGAGACTGACATTATTGAGTGATGTGTAATACATTTGTAAACTTAATATAAATGACTGTTACTTTAAAAAACACACTTGATAACAATCAGGTACATTTAAAACATGTTTACAGCTACTTTACTGAGTGATGTCGGTTTATAGTTCTAACCCGGTATAACAGATTGTAAAGTAATCTTACTGTAAAGGACTGTTAGTTCAAAAAAGACTTGATAATAAACAGATTAGGAGTATTTGATGAATTAGACATCCTGCTCTCTCTCTCGCCTCAGAGCTGCGACAATAAGAGCTTGAAGTTGAAGCAGTTCACAACATCCGGGCATTCCACCGCTCGCGCAGAATCGGAATGGCGGAGGTGAGTCGGTGGAGGGCTGGTGGAGAGGAAGACGACGAGTGAAAAAAACTGTCGAGCCGAGCCGCTTTTGCAGACATTTTCGAGTCGAAACGACGGCTTAGGACGCTGCCTACGGCGCCAGTCGGTCAGAGAGAAGCGTAGTGCCCCGCCGTCCTCACAAATGAGGAAGTTATGAAGGGTGTGCTCTCGTGTCCGTGTTGCTTCTCTCTCTCTTTCTGTATGCCTGTGTCTCTCACTCTCTCTCTGGAAGAAGCTGAGCTCTGTAGGGGTAAAAACACACACCGGTCGCTCCGAGCTACAGTGAAGCTGTACGCCTAAAAAAGACGCCGAGAAGTGAAGGAGAAGAGGCGAAATTAGACTGTCAGCTTCTTTCTGCTGCTCCACGTCCACCCTCTCCCCCCACTACTTCTAAACTATTTCCTTCTCGACCGGTGGAGTGAGTCGGCCGTTCAGCACCCAGACGGCAGGAAAGCGCCTCTTACTCCACTGCTCCTAGAAGTAGAGCCCTCACTGGGTTTCTCCTCTCCTAACTTCTTTCCAAATCTGCTGCTTTCTTTCTCTTCTACCGAAGAAGGGGAGTCCTGAAAGAAACTCAGAAGGAGCTTTCCAGCTTTCCAGTAAGTAGTGTGGGTTCTTTTTTCGGTTTCTTGACATGTTCTGCAAAGTTGCGTTGGACGACCTTACCAAGACAGTGGTTTAGGCCCACTGAAGCAACAAACCTAACTTTAAAGCACTATAAGGCTTACAAATGGCCCTGAATGGGAGGTTAGATAGTCCAGGCTGGTGTAAGAGCTGCGTGGCATTTTGTACCATTAAAAATATGGTGTTTGGTCATTGAATAGTTTATAAAATGTTCAATATTGTTCTCTCCTAACTCTCATAATTTCTCCAAACTTGGCTCCTCTCCTGTCTTTTTCCTAAAAGCTGCTCCTTTCCTTAACTTTTTTTTGGAGATGTAGAGTCCTGAAAAAAAAACAAGCAGCTTCACGACTTCCCAGCTTTCCTAGTGAATAGTGTTGGTACTTCAGTTTCTTGACATGTTCTGCAAAGTAGTGTTTGACCTTACCAAACACAATGGTTTAGGCCCAAGGTGGACTATAGAACGAGGCACCAAAACATAACTTTAAAGAACTAGAACAGTTCCAAATGGCACTGAATAGGAGGTTAGATAGGCCAGACAACATCTGTGCCCTGATGTTGGAGCTGTGTGACATCTTGCTTAGTCAGTGAATGTTTTTTAAAGTTAGTTATTTATATGATCAAACTTTTCATTTTTGTTTTCTCCTAACTTCACCTAAAAGCTTCTGCTGTTCTGTGAAGTAGAGCCCTCACGTGGTTTTGCTCCACTCTGAACTTCTCACCAATCTGCTGCTTTTCCCTTTACTTTTTTTTTAATAATCCTAAAAGAAACCCAGAAGACAATGTTCAGCTTTTCAGCTTTCATAGTGAGTAATGTTGGTACAATGTCTGGAGATGTTCTGCAAAGTGGAGTTTGACCCTAGCCAACACACACACTGGTTTATTCCCAGGAGGGACTGTAGACTGAGGCACCAAAACATAACTTTAAAGGACATTCAAATGGGAGGTTAGATAGGCCTGGTTGGTTTTTTTTCCTGATTTTGCTGTTTCAAGAATGCTGGAAGGATATTAGCACAAACTAAATGAGTTGCACCATCAGGTTTCTTGTGAAGATGTGTTTTTATGTGCCCTGAAGATTTTTCCTTGTTGTTTTCTCTTAACTTCACCCAAAAGCTGCTGCTATCCTGTGAAGTATAGCCTTCACTTGGCTTGCTCCTCTCCTAACTTCTCCCAAAATCTGCTGCATTTTGTCACTTTTTTTTGAAGACGGTTCCCCAAAGAAACCCAGAAAGAGCTTGTTGGCTTTCCAGTTTTCCCAGTCAGTAGTGTGGGTATTTTTCTTTTCAGCTTTTTGACATGCTCTGCAAAGTAAAGTTTACCCAACAGAATTTACCCAACACAGTGGCTAAGGCCCAATAAGCACTGTAGATTGTAGGGTGTTGGATCTGTGTGGTATGATGTGTACCATCCAAAATTGTCATTGGTCAGTCAATGTTTCAAAAACTTCTCTGTTTGTTCAAGCGTTACCATGTTCTTTCCTAACTGCACCTCTTCTAACTTTCCTAACTTTGCTCCTCTCCTATATTTCCCCAAAAGTTCCTGCTTTTCCTTCAACTTTCTTGCGAAGAAAAGCCCTGAAAGAAACCCAGAAGCTGCTTCCAAGCTTTCAAGGTTTCTCAGTGAGTAGAGTATTTTTTCGGTTCCTTGACATGTTGTGGAAAGTAGAGTTGGATGACCTTACCCAACACAGTGGTTTAGGCCCAGTGAGGCACCAAAGCCTTTAAACCACAATAAGGCTTTCAAATGGCCTTGAATGGGAGGGTAGTTAGAACAGACTGTTGTGTTCTGCTGTTACTATTTGCACCAGGTTTCTTGTGAAGATGTGTCAGTGAATGTTTTATAAAATTTATTGTCCAACATGGCGATTGCTTCTCTGTTTGATTAAACTTTTCCATTTTTTTTCTCTCTTAGGTTTGCCCAAAAGCTGCTGCTGTTCCAGGAAATAAAGCCTTCATTTGGTTTGCTCCTGTCCTAACTTCTCCCGAAATCTGCTGCTATTTGTCACTATTTATTTCCAAAGAAGAGTCTCAGAAAGAGCTTTCCAGACTTTCTAGTAAGTAGTCTTAATATTTTTTTCAGTTTCTGGACATGTTCTACAAAGTAGAGTTTGAACTTACCCAACACAGTGGTTTAGAGCCAAGAGAAATAAAGTTTGGTAGGGATTGTAGACTGAGGCACCAAAGTGTAATTTTAAAGCACTTACAAATTGCCCTGAATTGGAGGTTAGTGCTGCTTTTTTTATTTCAAGAATGCTGGAAGGATAAGGAGAGTGTGAAGACGTGATTTTATTATGGGCCATGGTGTTTAAAATTTGGAGATGTGAAATTGTTCCATTCAAGAATGTGTTTGTGTGTTTGGTCAGTGAATGTCTAAAAGTGAATTGTCTAACAAGATTATTTCTCTGTTTGATCAAACTTTTACTTCTTGTTCTCTCGTAACTTCACCCAGACGCTGCTGCCCAGAGACAACTTTCCAGCTTTCTAGCTTTACCAGTGAGTAGTATTGTTTGCAATCTTCTACGTTTTTTACTGTTTCAAAAATGCTGGAAGGATAAGACGAGCATAAATGAACCGAAATAACCCATAATGCTGCTTGTGAAGATGTTTTTATGTGCTCTGGTTTTGGAGCTGTGGCCACTTTTGTGCCCTGACTGTTTTATAAAGAAAAGGTTTTGATTACTTCTCACTGTTTGATTAAACTCTACCTGGTTGTTCTCTGTTTTAGCTGTGCGGATGGGCTCCACAGATCACTGCCAAGGCCTAGCACACGTTCTTTGCTTGGGCTATGCAGTGCCTCCCGAACGGTCTCCTCAAACATCCGTGCTCTTAGAGGAGCAACAGAAAATCCGGGGGGCCTGGGAGGTTCAGCCAGAGAAGATGGCTATGCAACCCCGTTCAGTGAGTGAAGCGTCTCAGTCTTCCACACCTGTTCTCTCTGCTTCATTTAGCACAGACGTGAAGGAAGTGGTTGGAGATTCACTACCAGCCTACCTCCTTCAAGTTCGCTGAAAGAGTTTTTGATGTCAGAGCCAGTAATGGGTGTTAAGAGAATCTCTGAATAGGAGCTCCACATATACACACATTGTTGATCTAACATCGTTCATATTTCAGTTAGAACTAGTAAGTTTGCTGATTTCGTGTCTCACTATTATCCCTAAAATGGCTGTGGCTATCAAAACACAATGCATTCAGCACAGATTGAATGACTGGTTTAGTGTTTTGATTATTTAAAAAAATGCCAAGTTTTTAAGTGTAAACTAAAAATGCCCCCAAGTATGCTCCCAACATACTTTAATTGTATTATTCATTATCCTAAATAAGATGTATTCATACTGTACAATTTACACTGAACTCCTTCAGTGCTAGAATATAAGTACCATGTTACCTCTGTATAAACCATACCAATTTCTTTAGTATGCGCTGTCGATTTCTTTGGTAGAAGCAGGTAAATACAATAATAACATTGTACTTATGGTAATCAAAAATACAGGGACAAAACGAAAAACAAGAACACATGAGACACTCCACTGGGGAAACACTGGACTGCCTCATCAAAGGGCAGCAGCCAATCAGCAGCAAAGAGAAATAAATGACGTCCCGGCCTCATATGCCACACCCCCTCGTCCTCAGATTGCTTGTTTATGTTTGGGGCGGTGCTGAGCCGCGGAGGTTCTTTCCGTTCAAGTGTCTGATTGCTTTGGTAACTGCCGCATGCTGCACGAGCCCTGAACATCACAATCGGCTGTACACAGATGTGGATAGTTCGAAAAAATGTGATGGACTGAAACCGTGATTTCAGATTTATGTGAAAGTGGGGGGTTACTGTACTTCTAATTGATTTTAAGAAATGAAACTACTTTCCAACACATTTCACAGATAACATGGTAGGCTTTGGACAGTTGATGCAATGAGTACTAGATTTTTATTTTCTAGTGAAATCTGTTGGTGTCACTTTGAACTTGTTTGAATTACCAAGTATACGCTTCATGTAATGCGTGTTGCATGTTTTGGCATAATATCATATTTGTCATAACTTTAACTTAAGAGCAGATCTGTGTGTTTTGAGCAATTTAGCGGTATTTGGTTCTGAATTGTTTGTCATGTAGAAAACGATGTAGTAATTGCAGATCTCAGTTGACTAGATATTAGACACAGTAGTTTGGCGGAAAACTCAAACCCAGTTGAGGACTGTCTTACAGAAATGTCCCTCAGGAGCTCTCTTATTGGACATGATTGACTTTGGCTTTCATTGTCTGGCTAAACTGAGAAACATTTGTGGAACACCCCGTGGTCTTGTTAAGAAGAAGCCAACAAACAACGGGAGTGGGTGCAAAACTGAAAATAAAAAACAAAATGTGAGTGCACTAATGGATCAAAGAGACTAATCCTGACCCAGGAACTTTGTGCAAAAAGCTAGACGGACCCATTTATTTGTTTGTTTGTTTCTACAGAAGAATATGTGTCCTACAGGTGCAGCTATGCTTTAACAGAAGCTTCTAATATCATATATGTGTAAATTGAGAAATTGTAAAACAGCAGATGTTTTAGTTATTTCAGCCATGTGCACAGCACACAGTGAAATAAAAGTGTTCCCCAGGACCACGATGCAACACAAGAGGAAAAACAGAATCACACATGTTTAGATAAGACAAAATATACAGAGTGCAAAGAAGGCAAGAACAATAAAAGAGGGCAAGGCAACATTTAGTGTAGGCTGTGTTTTAAATTAATACAATATAACAGATTCTGTATTCAAGCAATGGTGTTGATTGGTGTTAAAAAGTGTAGGATAGAGGTAGACAGCAATAAATAATTGCACAAGTATTGATCAGTTTGTTGGTATTTGAGATGTTGTTTTAAGATAAGATAAACTTTTGTCAGTCCCACTAGAAGTGGAAAATAAAAAAGAATCTTGTAAAAATGAGCGGAGCTCCCGTACACAGGGGTGCCAGATGTAATGAAAGTGACCATTCAGTCATACATGAACACACCACAGTGTGAACAGCACTACATTTTACCTCTGCATTTAACCCACTCACCAAGTGAAGCAGCCATGGAGAGGTGTGGGGGGACGGCACCTTACCTCAGAGGTGTCTAGTGCTCTTGGGAATCGAACCCGTGACTTCCTGATCGCAGCACGAGTGCCCTGACCACTAGGCTACCAGCTGCCCTAAATCCACACAAAGTCACAAAGCCCAGAATCTAGTTGCAGAGGGAGTTTTTCAAGCCCAGCAGTCTCAGATTCCCAGTCAGATGCTGAGGAATGATAGTGTTGAATGCTGAGGTCTATTAACAACATTCTCACCTAAAATGTCGTTTTTGTCCAGGAGGGCCAGACAAAGGGTGGTTAAAATGTACATTAAAGTACAGGGGTTCCAGTGAGGGGGTAGCCGTGATTTTATGTGCCTCATGAAAAACCTCTCAAAGCACTTCATAATGATTAGTGTGAGTGTGACTGGCGGTAGTCACTGAGACAGGAGTCTGAAGATTTCTTTGAAACAGGGAGGATGGTCATGGCTTTGAAGAATGTTGGAATGACAGAGGGAGATATTGAAGCACCACATGACCACAAATATTGTCAAGTCCAGCAACTTTCTCTGGATTGACTCTGAGCAGAGTTTTCCTCACATCAGCCATGGTGGTCAAACTAGGTGAAGAGCATCTGTTCAGACTAGGTGATCAGGTGACCACATAACAACCAAAAAACAAAAAACTTTATGTATCCAAATACTAAGTATGGCCTCTTTTAAATAATTCACCTCAGTGGGAGTGCTGATCTAGAATGAGCCATTGTGGCAATTACCATCATAAAAACATTTCCTCCAGCCCTTTCTAAAGAATCTGTCCCTCCAGCCCTTTCTAAAATTGTTTTCCATAGTGATTAAATTCTTTTCAATGTTTCAGGAAATGGTTTTAAATGTTTAGGACTGAATTGGTGGTGGTCCCCTGTAGTTAGGGAATGGAAATCTCTGGATAAAAGCATTGATAAATGCCATAAATGTAATGTAGATATTGGAGAAGATGTGAAAATATAGTTTGGGGATTGTGAGTATGAAGACCTGAAGAAATGTGTTGATGGTCCAGACAGCAAGAAGTGGGTTTTTGTGAATAATCCTACCCAGCCCCAGCACCTACCCATATTCTTACTCTCTGTGACATAGTTCAGCTTTCTGTGTAGAGCAAATAACATCAGCCCCTTCATATATACTCCACATGAGTACCAGCTAATGGCATCTTAGAAGAGCACAAATACAGGCTTAACTACTATAAACAGTTTGTCTCCCTCTAAATACAACTTCTTAAGTAGCAGGGATCTATCTGTTGGCAGCCTCACAGTCGGATTAATGTAACGTGGGTTCGAGTTATAAAATTAAGGGGAAAGTATGTGCCGAATTTCAGACATCTATGTGTTTCGGGAGGTAAAATCATATGAGGTTTTCTGATGCTTTTTCTAGGGTGGTGAAATGCCTCTAGAGGAGCTGCTGACCCTGTATGGTTACAACATGGCCCACCCTGTCCTGCAGCAGCACCGTCAGCACACCGAGATGGCAACCAGGCTCCCAGAGAATTCCTTTGATAAGGTGAGGACCACCAAGCCCATCAGCCATGCTAAACTGTAACAGTATTGGTGTTCTAGAACATAAGTGTGCTTTACACGGTCAAATAATGCTGAGTTTCCTGAAAGAAGCTTAACGAAACATTGTTAGGATACTAGCCAGATATTCGTTTCTGTAGGGTTCATTGAAATCAATGTCTTGAATAAAGCTAAGCTTTTGTGTCTCAAAAACAAAAATGGAAAGAGATTTAGGAAAGTTGCTCTCCAGTTGAATGTTTGGTTAATATCTGTCCAGATTGCCACGAATCTGTTCTCAGGAGTGGACGATGAGGACACTCTGTCCTCTGCTGATGACCTTAAATCATCTCATTCTTCTGATCGGTTGCAATGTCATCTGATAGGTATGATGTCACTGGCACACGTCCTAAAGATTTAGTTCCATAGCATTGAAAATGATGACTTATTGGTTCTCAAAAAAAACACAAAACTATATATTAGAGCTTCTGTTGTCACAATCCTTGAGATAGGAATGAAATTTGAGTTTCAACGTTTAGCGAAACATTTATTACTAAGCTAAACCTCTTTAGGATTAAATGACACAAATGATTATATTTAATGTTTTTCTGAAAGCTTCAGTGAAGGGCTACTGCCAAACATATAATCAGATCTACCTTCCTGCAGAGTTTAGTTCCAACCTGCATTAAACGTGCTTCCTCCAAGACTAATGCATCTGGTCCAGCCAGTCAAATGCTTTTGAAGAATTTAATTAGCTGGAGCAGATGTGGCAGATTGGGATTGGAACTGGACACTGCAAGAAGGTAAAACTGCAGGGTGAGGGTTGGTGACCTAATTGAATCATTTGAGTTACAAAGCTATCGCAATAATTACATTTCTCTGAGTGCTCTGTGATGATCCATGTATGTGTTCCTTAGGCCCAGCCCTTCTGAATGAAGAGAAGGAAGCAGTGGTCAGCTCCTCAGAAGAAGATTCAAACAGCACTGTCCCCTCCAGTGATGGACGCAAGGTAGAGCATTATGGACTACATGATATAATTTCATTATGTTGTATATGATACTAAATAGTGTATTTATTTATTTGTTTATTTGTTTAAATTGTTTGTTTATACATACTGTCAGGACATCATGGTAGGTCCTCAGTACCAGGCCATTATTCCCCCTCTCAGCTCCTACATGTGTTCTGAGAAAGGTGAGTTCTCTTTTGTAGTTCACTTAGGGTGTACCGTTCTCTGTGTCACGTGATGTTCCATATTATGTAGAGTAGATACTTTTAAGGAAATGAGTCCATTTCACTGTCCAGCCTATGAGAGCGAGGACCAGTTGTTATGGACACCAGGGGTGATGTCTGCGCCAGCGGTGGAGGAGTTCTTACTGAATGCCCAGAGAAGAGCAGGACAGGATGGAGTTGTGGATACTCTGAATTCAGGGGACCTAGTCAAAGATAATGAGCAGGTTAGGACAAATACAACAGTTCTGGCTAGTTAGGAGCTCTAATGTACTTACAGTTGCCTCATATTAATACGCTGCAAACTGTTACACTGAATGATTAATTACATTTGCTTCAAAGTAAACTGTTGACCACATGACCTGAAAGAGCTATACTACTGTTGTTTGATTGTATTGGCTTAGTGATATACAAGGCTCTTTTTTATTCATCCTGTTTTCTGAAGGCACTTTATGAACTGGTGAAATGTAACTTCAGTGCAGAAGAGGCTTTAAGGAGACTGCGGTTCAATGTGAAAGTGTTCAGTGGTAAGTCATTAATGTTTTAAAGAGTCCTTTTCCAGTCTCATGCAGCACTTTCCTCTTTTTTACATTGAAGATTTTCAATGGCTGTTTAAGTAAAAGTGAATATCTAAATACATTTTACAACCATTTTAAAGGCATTATATAGTGATGCTCCGATCGATCGGCGGACGATCGGTATCGGCCGATAATCAGACTTTATGACTCGATCGGGACTC
>JBBMFX010000035.1:10515585-10533667 GCA_037832545.1 Rhabdalestes septentrionalis | reverse complement strand
GAGACCTTTAGTGGACTAAAACTTGACTAAGATACCTTGAGTTTTCTTTTGACGAAAACTAGACTAAAATGATGAGAATTTTAGTCGACTAAAACTAGACTGACAAAAATATTTCAATGACTAAATGTGACTGAGACTAAAAAGCACATTTTGTCACAAGACTAAGACTAAGATGAAATTAAAAATAGGTGACAAAATTAACACTAGAGAGCACTCTGTCCAATCACAGTTCCAGTTGAGTTTCTGGTAGTGTTCTGATGAATGAAGGGATTTGAAGTGTATCACCATCGCAACACTCATATTACGGTGCAGCTCTACTCCACTCCACTATACATCACTCCAGCAGCCTACATAAACCAAGCGCTCTGCGGGGACTCATCAGCATGAGGTATAATTAAAAGCAGGAGATGGACCTCATCTTCTTCTTTTTAATTAAATCCAATGTATCTCATTTTTGCACCCCCATGGTGCTATTTAGCAAATTCGTGCGATTATTCTGCATGCTGTGCTTCACAGAGTAGGCAGAACAAGATCCAGTCCACTGGAACTGACCGTCCTCAATCACGAGGACTCATTTTATGAACAATGAGCTTCGCTGATGCCTGTGCTGCGGTCTGGTACGGCTGAGATTTCATTCATTCATTAGCGCAGTATCAGTACTACCATTCAAGTTAGGAATTGTTGCATTTCCCCCTATTTCATCAGATACACACACCATATTAAAATTACTCACTTATTAGGTATGACGGTTCCAGGCGTATTTGAGTGTCTGCTTGCATACTGGGGCATAAGACTTTTTTTTTAAGTGCTGCATTATGTAAAGAGTCATTCTAACATCACTAATTCATGGTGAATCAAGTCCTCCATAAAACTCCTCTAATGTCGTGAATCAAAAGTGTGGACTGTACTCAATCAAATACTTTGGAGTCCTGAGGAGTACTGAATCAAATTCTTTTACAAAGTCTTCTACAGTACAGATTCAAATTCTGTTCCCTATTGAATCAAAGTAAAAAAAAATCACATCCTGTGCAGAATGCAGGTGTGTGACGCTCTGAATGGAATCCTATGCAGAATCCTACCCTCTGTAGTACTGAATCAAATACTGTGCTGAGTCAAGTCCTCTGCATGACAATCAAATTCTGTTCCAAACTGAATCAATACATGCACTGAATCAAGTCCTCTTCTGTACTGATTTAAATTCTTTTCTGTATTGAATCAAATCCTGTGCAGAATTCAATCCTCTGCTGTACTGAATTAAGTCCTCTGCTGAATCAGGTCCTATATTGTTATGAATCTAATACCACAGAGTGAAAATGTCATACTCTGTGCTGTTCTGTGTGAAAGAAGATCTGATTCAGTACACCCATTCTGAAGCCCCCTCTGAAGTTAAACTGACACAAAGTGCTGGAGACACACCGTACTAAGCTATGACAGTGTTCTACCATTGTAGGAACATACCGATATTTCTCCGAACACACCATCTTCTACTACACCAAGTAAAATGGCAGGTATTAAAGGCACATATGACTGATTTCACTCCAACAATGGTGACTGTATCTACAAAACAGGACCATACATCACAGCACCAGGTTCATACAGATGAATTTGGGCAAGCAAGAGGACCGGCAGCATTCTGGGAACAACAGCAGTTTCACCGGGTGAGGAGGATGAGGTGTGTAGCTCCATGAGAAAAATACATGATGTAACATGTAATAAAAATCATGTGACCAATTACAGACAACACTGACTGAGAATGACCTGATTCGAGAGAGGAAATGACCTGTACAGAAAATAAAATATACCAGTTTAGACGTTTGTTAGCACGTACATGCTGGGAACTCAGGACTATTCATTGTGACCCGTTTGATTCAAAGTAAGTGCTCAAGGAGAGATTGCATTAAAAACGTAATACCAATGTTATCCAGACCATGGACCGTGGAATGTATTTCGGATGGGGCCAGTGCAGTTAGTGTTGTTTTATGGTATTTCATCATAGCACTGTCGTCACCAGTTTGTCTTGTGTGTATGTAGATGACAGTGTATATCTTTGAAAGAAGGTTTCTGCCTGATTAGTAAAATTCAGATTATTCCACAATTAAACCAATCAATCATAAAGAAGCAGAGGTCGTGTGAAGCTTATTTTTTATTGCATGTATTATGATACAAGTAGACCCAGTATGGCTAAGTCTTGTTACCTAAGAGTCTCCAATTTCATGCAAAAGAATGTGCAAGATAATACATTAATACCAAGAATAAACAGCACCGTGCAAAAGTCTTTGGCACCTATGCCTAATTTTTAAAGCCAGCGTGTGATTAAGTGCCTTTTTGCCAACAAATGTAACATTAGAATAAAGGAAACAAACCAGAAAGCAGTAAATAGTATCAATATTTGTTGTGTTTGCAAGAAAGCAGGTTTTAAGAGCTGGTGAGGAGAACACAGGTTCCGTTCCAGATTCCTCCTCGGTTCCTCTGGCCATTGTTTGGATTTGTGAAAGTCTGTCAGCAGCTCCTAATTGAATTTAATGAAGTCAAACCAGGTTTCTGATGGAAACTACAAGTATAACTGGACTTCCACACTGATATACTGAACATAAAATCACTATTTACTGCAAGATATGAATTGTATTTATTCTTTATTATTATTTATGTTGTATATTTAGTAATATTCATGTGGGAAAAAAATCATTCTTGCAGACATTTGCCCAGTACTGCATGTTATGAGATAGATATGGATTTTATACATATAAAAAACAAAACAAAACAAAAAAAAAGTTTGACCACAGCCTGGGTGCCTCCATTCAGCGGTCCATTCAACAGCTGTATAAAACCAAAATGGAAGGATGTTTAGGAAGGAAGCCTGAAGGAAAAGCCTTAAAGGGAGAAACTCACGGCTTGCCCCCGCTGGAGCCAGGCAGGGAGGAGGACAGCCCTGAGGGCCTCAGGTGAGAGCGTGATTCATACGCCACCTATAGGGCACAGAAGCATAAGAGCAATTCAGGCCACGGTGGCACTCAGTAAACTCTGCAAATTGTTTTGGTGTTCTCATTACTCTCAAAGCAATAATGAATGATGAAGCTGTTCAGTGAATCAGAAGAGTCAGATTAATTGGAAGAGATACTGTGCTGTGAAAGGCGTCACAACTACCAGGGTATACAGCGTGTGTGTATTTATATTCACCATGGGGCTCCGCGTGTAGGCACTGGCTGCAGTACTAATTTGGGGCGAGAGCGTCAGCGAGCCCCCGAAACTGCCCGGGCTGGCCAGCTCTCCGTTCAGCCCGGCATGAGACACCACCCCGAAATGAGCCGGGTAAGAAGCAGGAGTCATGGACAGAGGACTGCGCAGAGCTGCCAAAAAATACAACGATACATTCAAATGAGTGGTGTTAACCTTCCAAACATCCCACTTGGTCTACATGCCTACCAGTAATATCAATATCAGCTGATAAACACCACACAGCTACATTTCTACACAGAGTTTGTCCCCAAGAGCATTAGAGAGGTCAGGTACTGATGTTGGATTGGTTCACAAGTACCACTACTACTCATTCCAAAAAGGACTGGAGCTCCATCATTCCTGAGAACGCAGTTCCACTGCTCCACTGTCCAGAGTTGGGAAGTTTTACACCCCTCCAACTGACACTTGGCTTTCGTGAGAGAGCTGCAGTCACCAAAGAGTGACTTTAATGAATAACATTTTAAGTGAATACTTATTTAAATTTAGTGTAAATATCTCAAATATGAACTGCTAAATTATATCAAATGATATGATCAGGAACTGGAATTAATATGGATGTTCATTTTTGCAGCTCACTTAAACAAGAGATGACATTCTGTCATAAGTGCAGATTTTGAATCTACATTTTCAATCTGTATTATATTTGTGTTTATGGAGATGGCCTATTTTTTCTTGAATTAAATGCAAATAATATACCCATAATCATTTAATGTTTTGAAACATTTGTGAAAAATACTATATTTCACAAATAATACATAATTATCATGAATGTAAGTCAAATATGGGCTAAGACATTTCAAGGCTCATTATTATATGGAAGAAAACAGACATACAGAAAACATAAATATGAAAGACTATAAACACTTCATTGATGTAAGAATATAAAGAAGGACAGACATGTTTTAACAGGTTTTCTCCACTGAAATTCCCCCACATTGTGTGCTGCAGTCAACAGGGTAGCAGGACAGCTGGAACAGCTGGGTCTTACCCAGGGGGTCTGCAGAGGAGGCCGATTTGGTGACCAGACGCAGACAGGAAGTGCTGGGCCCAGGGGGTCCGGGGGTAAGAGCCTCGCGGTGAGAAGGAGAACTACTGCCCGACTTAGAGGAGGGGGACTGGCATTTCTCTGTCTGCAAAACAGTCCTCAATTCAATTATTGTTAAATAAAATGTAAACAGTCTACACATTATATGGTGCCAAGCACAGACTGGCATCTGGGGCCACTGGCAGGCCGCTCTGTCTATTGGCTGTGCTGTCAGTCCACACACAGGGAGAGACAGAGAGACAAACACAGACACGGAATGATCGCACTCATGCACTGCTTACTCAATGTACCTGTTCTCTCACCCGATCCAACTGTAAGCCTCACTTCCCCCACCAGTACCGAACTGAACTTACAGAGAGAAGTAAACAGCAGAAAACTTATACAAACTTATACTGAGCAAAAGTCAGCACAATGCCATAAAAATCACTGAGCTGTGTGGACTTCCTCCAAATGAAGGACTACAGCAGTAAAGTGCAAAAGTGGTAATAACTGTGCCGTCAAGGTGATTCTAACTCCTGCTGAGGAACTTTCTGTCTCGTGTTGGGCCTTCAAGCTCATTGGTTTTTTCATGATTTCTCTGATTGAGTCCATTCATCTTGTTGCTGGCTGTCTTCTTCCTATTTCAACTTCAGCTGCTTTTTCAACTACCGCGTCCTCTCACAGTACATTCAAAATAAGTTCAGGTTTGGTTATGTGGGCTTTGAATGAAAGGTGAGGCTTTTATTTGATGAAGGATCCATTTGTTTGCTTTCTTTGCTCTCCAGCCTTCCTTCAAGAGACTCCGCCAGCTCCACAGTTCAACAGCATCAATATTTCTCCCATTCACCTTTTTTTTTTATTGTCCAGCTTTCACACCAATTATGAACGGCAGAAAAGGACCGCGGCCTGACCAACTCTGATCTTTGTTTGCAGAGACGCATCACTGCATTCAAAGAGCGCTGGTCCGGGCCACATATATATTGACTGCTGGATCTTTTGTTGTTAATAAAGGCAAAGTTGTCCATTACATCTTGATAGGAGCTAGATATTTGTCTAGATTTATGTTTACCTTCAGTTTTATCCATTGTCTGTTACACCTGCTAGCCAACAATTTCCATCACATGAGCTTATGGAGCTAAGAGGATGAAGACTAAGAAAACTGCTCATCTGAGTCGTGAAGAACCAGCAGGATGCAATATCACTGGAAAGTAGGAGTGGTGCAACGGATCAAAAAACGCACGGTTCGAATCGGATCACGGTTTTAAGACTCGGATTGGATTCATTTTCAGATCAGCAAGAAAAGAAAAAAGACAAGTCAAATTTAACTCTCCACTTATTTATTTAAGTACTGTTGCCCATTAAAAAAATTTTCAACTCAAGACTCCTTCCACGCAATTATACAAAAACAAATTCGGTTGCAATATTGTGTCGGTTCGGTCAGTGGCTGCCTTTAGCCACTGCTTTTTAGTTGAACATTTCACGTTTGGTTTTCAAGAATTCTTATTTTGATACCCCTGTTCTGTTTGTGGTTGTCACGTGTCTGTATGTCTCAGGGTTCCATGCTTGTTATTAGTTTCACCTGTCCCGTGTTTAGTCCCATTAGGTTCTGTATTTAAGTCAGTTTGTCCCAGTCCTCCTTCATGTGACCATCGCCTCTCTTCCCTTGTGTGTCGTGTTCCTGTGTTGGTGTCTGTTTATCTTTCTGATGGCCCCCGTGCCTGGTTTCAGTTCTGTTTGATTTTGTTTTGAATAAAATCCCCAAATGGAGCCCTGGTTTCCCGTTCCAGTTCTTCGAGGTATATCACAGCTGGTGTCTTGCGATGCCGACTGTGACAGATGGTCACATCCCCACACACTCACCTCAGACGAGGTATCAGAGGTCCGTGAGTGGAACGCCGCCCTCAACGCCTGGACGGCGGTGTTTTCACGAGCGGACCCCGCCAAAGACCACAGAGACAGAAACCACGCTCGGTGCGAGAATTCCTCCGCCTGGACGAGGACCTGGAGAGAGGAGGACTCCGACGAGGAGTTCTCATTCTTCCCCACGAACCGCAACCGCTGGGAGCTGCCCTGGGAGAGCCTTCCGAGGAGCTCGGAGAACGAGAGCCTCCTGGAGGCTCGGTACCGCTCTCCACCTGCCAGAAGTAGGAGGAGGAAAAGATGCCGAGCAAAGGTGGTCTCCCCATTCTCCGCCCCGACCACCGCCAACGCACAACACGGTGTGGTCGACGAGCTGCAGTCAGCCGCACCCGCGCCGCAGCAGATGGACCACAAGGTCGCGAAGGAGCTGCCGCCGCCTGGACCCGCAACGGAGCCCTGGTGGTCCACCCTTTTGTAGTTAGGGCAACAGAGGATGCCTGTGACATTTTAGCCATAGACTTTTGTGGGTGCGTAATGGGATAAGATCTCAAGTCTGCAGCTATAAACATCCTAATAGATTTTGTAATAGCGTTAGCCTGGTTGGACTTGGCAGCAAAAGGCTGCTTAAAAGGCTGCTTAGCTACTGTCACACCAGGATGATGTTGTTTCAAATGAGCAGCCATGCCCGACGTGTTGCCCGGTCTAATACGGATTCCTCGTGCCACACTGTCTACAAACTGTGGTGGTAGTATCCGCTATTTATCCACCATCCTTTTCCCATCAATATATTTAAGAGGGAAGCCAAAATGCTCCCATCCATGAGATCTACGTGGTGCTGGAGTTTTCTCGAGCTCCTCTGCTTCTCCACTTGGACCGCTATTGCTTGACACACTGACACACGCACCATACAATGGAATTTTTTTTTAAATCTTCGGATCACGTGTGTGCTGTACCGAGGAGAGTGTTCGGTTCGGATCACAGATCAACAGTGATCCGTTGCACCACTAGAAATTAGGGGAGTGCAAAGCGGCCAGGATTTGTATCTGTATTTGTATTTGTATTTGTTGAGGGGGGGAAAGTATTTGAATTTGTATTTTTATTTTTATTTGTATTCGAGTAAAATTAGACGTAAAAATTCAGGCGTAAAATCTACAGAGCTAACAAAGCTATGTAAATGACTGCAGACGTCAGAAATAAGCACAATCTAATAATCTCCCGATCAAACTTCGCTTCCCGAAAGTCATAAACTGCCTCCGGAACCTAGTTAAGCTACAAAAATCTAGTCAACAAAAACAGTGATGCAGTTAAGTCTTTTTTCGCTCAGCCGAGCCTTCTCTGTTGCTGTGTGCAGCAGCCTGTGTCAGTTACATCGTTTTTTAAAGTATTTGTTCTTCTGGAAATCCAGTCCTTGTATTTTCCTTCAGAAAACTGGTTTGACTCAATCAGTCCTTCAATAAATTAAATCAGGAGCTGCAGATGGAGTTTCACAATCCAAACAATATCTGGAGAATCTGATGAGAAATCTGGAGCTAAAAAACTTGCAAAACACAGAACTAAGTTCACTGATTGACAGAAAGACACTTTAGCTATCACATGTTGAGAAAAAATGGCTTTAAACAAACTGCTGTTGCTATTTGCACTGTACTGTATATGAGTGTGAAGGACCTTTTCAAAGATGAAGGGTTAAGGTTTTTTCCAGATGAATGGTTTTCTAAATATTCTAGACAGAACCTGAGAGAAATGGATAAAATGGGCTAGTCGATCTTAGGTGGCATGGCTGTACCTGTGTTGGGTCCTTGCTCTTGCCCTGTGGGGGGCTGTGGGTAGGAGGGCTGTGAGAAGGAGGCAGACTGGGGGACCGGGGCAACTCCTTCCTCAGCATGGGGGCTCTGTCTAAACCATTCCCATGAGGAGAGTGAGGGGTGCTGCCCACCGGAGAGGACGGTTCCTGCAGAGTGAGAGAGAGAGAGAGAGAGAGAGAGAGAGAGAAAATAAAGTTAGCAGCATTTATAAAAATACAACCGATTGTATTATCACCATATGACAGATTTTGATCAACCAAAGCATGAATAATATAAAGTCTCATAAAGCATTCATTGGGTCTCTCTCTGTCTCTCTTGTTCTTGTTCTTTCATTGGCTAACTCCTTCCCTTTCTTCTTTTTCCTTCCACTCAATGATCTTTATCCATTATGCAAGCCTGTGTAGCGGAGTGTGTGTGCGCGTGTGTATGCGTGTGTGTGTATTATCTTGTGTCTGTAAGGCACAACAGAACAGAAGAACAAACACATTTCTGTTAGCTACATGAGGTATTTCAAGGACTGAAGTATCTGGGAACAGAGGGGAGTTTAGATTGAACTAATAACACAGCAGTTGCTCTGAATGGTGGAAGGATTACACCATGGCCTCAGTAAACCACTGAGAAAATGATGGAAGACAAAGATGAATTAGAAATGTATTATTTATCCTGCTACTCATACAAACACTTCATATCCATTGACTTTACACAGAGCACATAAATGCTAATAAATCATAACCAACCAATAATAATCATAACCAAACTCTCCTAGAGCCCTTTTCTCCTTCAAATATCTTTAAAAATGCTACCTCTTGACAGACCTGTATGGTCGAAGAGGTCCAATTTTGCTGCGTGTAGCAGTGTAGTGACAAATAAAGGCTTTTCATCATCATCATCATAAAAAATAATGTGATGTGATGTGAAGTGATATGTATAGACTGACTTTAAGTATGTTTTGCGATTGATATTTTTTCTATCAAAAATTTGAGTTAAATAGTAAAGTTCCTTTTCTGAACTGGTACAGTTGAAAGCACTTATACTCACAAATGCTGAGAGTAAGCGCATTTGATAACAATTTTCTGACAGTAGGCCTACCGTGCATGAAAGGGGCGATATTTGCACAGGGTCACCCATCAGCACGTTCTTCCTTTTGCTGAAAATGGGGTCACACATCCCCAGCAATACTAATGGCAACATTTTGCCCGGAAAAAAACACCTTAGGGGTGAAGAAGGACAGTTCTCTCTTGTGGCTGGGTAAAGACTGCAAGATGGGATGCCCTTTCTCTAAAGTGATCTATAGAGATTTTTTCATCCATTAGGTGCTATCTCTTTTTATGCTGGGACGAAATTACATGCAGGATAATATGTAGCATTACACAGTCAAAGATTTTAAAGGGGGATTTCCAAACTGTCTGCATGATTCAGTTATTAAGGTGTGAACACACAGTGGTTTGATGTGAAATGCTTCGTTCTAAAGAAACTTCCCAAGTCAGAATCATTTACAAAGATGGAGGCACCAGACATCTGAAGTATCCAACAAAAGCTCCGTCCCAGAAAGCTACTACCTGAAATTGTTATTAATAAACTGAGGCATGAAGAACTGTTTTCAGAAGACATGCATAAGTTCACTGATCCCTACTGCTTCACCATTCTACTGCTCTTACTCTGGTTACTTTGTTTCATTTTTTATAGGAGTGGCATGTGATGAAATTAAATGCACAATTTTCTAAGGTATCTTAATGAGGAAAGAAATCTATTTCATGCATTTGGACATTTCTCATTGTTAGTTTTATATATTTTTTGTGATCTTCATACCTCTTACATAAGTTTATGTTATTTTAGCCCAAAAGAGAAGACCAGCACCTAAGAAAATGCAGTTCCTGTGCTGATAGATGTGAGATGGATTAAGAAACTTTTCAAAACTTGAACCTGATATCAAGGTTTGTCGAAGTAGGTTTGACTTTGACATTGATGGGGACACAAAAGTGATCACTTTCCTCCAGTTCTTGCATATACTTTATGTATGGATACATAAGGGGACTACAGAAAGGCACTGTCATCCTTTTAACCAGTAACCAAACACCCTATTCATAGAACACAAGAAATTCTTTATATTCATTTGTCACTTGACTGGAACCTTGAAGTACATTGTAAGGCAGGTACTGTTACATTTTCAAACCAATGATCTAGAAATTTGTATTTCAAACATATAAATATGGTTAACTACATACACATCATAAATACAAGGATAAGGTATTGGTGAACTCTGTACTGTTAATTCCCTTACTGAACCAACACCAAACGGGATGTGATCCATATTTTTGCGCACAGAACTGTTAGTTGAAACATGTCCCATTTCTTCAAGACATCCTTTAACCGCTTAACTACTGTCCTGAGCTTTGGTGCCAGATGTAACTTCAGCCAATCAAACGTTAGCAAGACACAACAGAGCCAATCGTATAAAGGTACTGGGTCAGAAAGATGGGACTTGCATTAGAGAAACAGAACTCTTATGCATTGTGCTCCAATCATGGACAGAAAGTAGTGGTTTGATTAGATTTTTTTTTGTTTAAAGTTATAATTAGGGACAATTCATTAGTGACAGGAGATTTGTAGGGACCAGGTCTAAGCCCTTGCCTTATACCTCTTAACCAAAAGCAAAAACTTGAGTCATTATTTCAGGAACACAATACAACAAGCCATACAGAGTGTGGTATAGGTTTCCTTAGAATAGTGACATAAATGCAAAGAGATATGAAAAAATTTGCATTTAATGAGGACAAACCTCGTTCGAGACGTCCACCACCAGGTTGTCTTCACTCTTGTCTCCGTCACTGTCCTGAAAGAAAGAAAATCAGGTAGAGAATTATTATCAGTCTACCAAACACACACATATATACATGCCCATAAACACACATCTTTGTGAGGAGAGTACATGCACACGCAAACTGCCTGTTAACAGCGAACGAGTCTCGAAGGTACAGTAACAAAAACAGCTTGTTATGGGATAAAGAGCAAGTGGAAAACAGTTATGTATTATTAATGGATTTGGACTGATTTTGAAACATATAACCACAAATATTATGAGTGCACTTCAGGGAGAAAAATAAAACAAGAAAAATGAAGGATATGAGTCTTACGGGGGCAAACAAGTTCCAATAAGCGCTTTTGACTATTACCTGGGTAAGAAGAGTAACCTCCTGTTTATTAAAAGGAAGACAAACTGATGACATGAAGCTGATTCCTGAAGATAAATACACTCAAAGGATTAGCACGTAGCTGTGTTAAGCTAACAAAGCCCTCACGGAACAGAGAGAAAAACATAAAAGGAGAAGAGAAGAAAGAAATGTGTCTCCAAAGATTTGATGGCCAGTGCATATTTGGTACAGTCGTTCCTTTCTTTCCCTGCCTTCATTCTTATTAGTAAGTCTCTCTTTCTCTCTCTCATTTTCTTGCTTGTTCTACTTCCTATCTCTAGGAATAGGAGGTGACAAAGCTGGCACTTAGTCTCCATGGCAACAAGGCTTTGATGTGATCATGGCCCGATGTTCTTATTGACATCACCCTGCAGTGACATCATCACCTAATTATACCTAGCCTGATGGGGTCTAAATCGGACTCTGCATGCAAGTTTATATGCAGGTGTGTGTGTGTGTGTGTGTGTGTACACTCATGCCATTTTTGCATGTGATTAATCTCGCCCCAGTAAAATCCAATTTTCTGAGTTTGTCCATCACCTTCCATCACTGAGGAAGATATTACTGGACAACCTCACTGTGTAACACATTACTGAATGAACTCGTGTTGGACCTACTGAATATAGACTGTTGCAAACTGAACCACACAGAGGCCCTTAAGTTACAGAATCTTTCATTAGCACCTTCAGTTATCCCAAGAACAAGAACAAGACTACTAAATAGAGACACAGAGAGATTTAATACCTAAATCTGAATGTATTCAGATTAGGATTTTCAGTATACAGTATAGTGGCCTAATACTGATTTTACAATGTAACAAATCGAACTAACACACTCATACCACACTGTTTTTTTCAACCTTGATCTTTCTCATTCGCTGTGTGCAGAGTGCAGAACCTCAGCATGAGACTGAGAGCCTAATCGGTTACCATGCCACACATCAACAACCTGATTGGCCGCATCATCTTATCTCATTTGCATAGTGTTTGTCCTGAATGAGAGACAGCATGGTGAACTGGGAGTGAGTCAGTGGTCTAATGTGTTTATTGCCATTGGTCGCCACATATAGCGAGTTAAGACACACAAATATTTTAGCATCTCTTAACCTTGAAACCCCTTCCCTGAATCAATCTTATTACATTTGAATAACAGTACCATGCAAAATGGAAACCACAGCAAAACTACAATAATCATCCTACAACGTTTCATATTTTACAGTGTGCAGTAATTCTCTGCCAGCTTGGTTACTGTCTACAGTACTGAAAACATACATTACTATATGATATTTTACAGTAATTTTACAGTATTTCATAACATGGCAATTTATACCAGTAAGCGAATATCATGTGTAGCGATGTCCAGTAAACTATAAGGTGAGATTTATATATTTGAACTGCAGCTGTGTGACTGTTAAACACTGTCGCTGCCAAACTGTGATATCTGGACGACCCGGTCCGAACATCTCCAGAGCAGCAGGTCTTGTGGGGGGTCCCGTTCAGTGGTCAGTTCCAACCAAAAGTGGACCAATGACAGGGTCACAGACACCCAAGTGTCTCGGATGTGAGGTGTGACTACTAGTCTGCTGAAAAATGCTGGATTTACGAATTTTATCAGTTATATTAATTTGTCCATGTAAATTTGAACCTCGTTAACCACACCTGATTAAACTCATCAGTGAATCAGTAAAGGCTTTGTGAGCTGAATTCAGTTGGTTAAAATAGAGAATATGCCGATGTCTGCAGAAGTGTGTTCCTCCAGGGACTCCTCACAGGTTTGGCACCCCCGGGTTTGGGCTTAGATGTAATCATGTTTATGAGAGCCAGAAGGTAATGGGCTTACAGTCTTCCTGCCTTAAGAGAAGGTCATCATTGGGTCATTGGCTCACTTCAATGACTCATCTTTATATTTGATTATTTCAAATCAGTCTTCAGGCTGAGATGATTTAGGATTCGGAAAGATACATATATAAAACAAAAGCAGTGTTGCAGGTCAAGCCATGTAGCTAACTTGTTTAAGCCCATGAGCAATGTGTCAAGGCCCAGGAGGATGCAAGTTCTAATCACAGCCTTTAGCTTTATGTCTTGGAAAGCAAACCTAATCTGAAAGTCAAATAAAAAGGCATACTAGTTGTGACACCCTGTGGCTCAGAGGTAAGAGCACCATGCCCAAGACCAGGAGGTTCTGGGTTCTAATCAGAGCCTTTAGCTTTAAGTCTTGAACAGCAGACCTCATCTGAAATTCAAATGTAAAAAAAAAGGCATGCTAGACGTGGAATCCTGTGTCTCAGTGGTAAGAGCAATGCCTCCAAGACCAGGAAGTTTGGGGCTCTATTCAGAGCATTAAGCCTTAAGTCTTGAACATAAGACCTCATCTGAAAGTCAAATTTCCAACCTGTGGGAACCTGCAGCTCAGTGGCAAAAACAATGCCTCCAATATTGGGAGGTTGTGGGTTCAAATTCAGAGCAGGGGTTTCCATACAAATACCTAAGAAAGTGGGTGGGGGGGAATTATCCATCTGCTTCCCACCCATCACCAGGCTCCTGAGCAATGACAGTCTGGGGTTATAGAAAGAGTTCCATCTTCCCCAAAGAACCTTTCAGTCCACTGTCCTTTAGAGCAATGTTTCTCAACCTTGTCAACATTAAGGCCCATCTTTCTATCACAGCATGTTGCCAAGGCCCACTTGGCCACCTAAGATGATATTAACTAATCAATTGTGGACCAATGGCCTGTCTCGATTTTAGATTCGTGGCCCAATCAAAAGCCCCCGCGGCCCACAGTTGGTTCCCATCCCAGTGGTTGAGTATCCAGGCTTTAGAGAACAAGATGCATCAGTAAAGTTTGAAGAACCTCCATAAAGGATCTGTGAATGAAACTTCATCTAGTAAATGACCTGTTGTTCGAAGGTTCCTTAAACCATCCCGCCTGATTTATGAGCCTGTTGGTTTAGGAAATTAGTTCTAAGGAGTTGCTCCAATGACACTGCAGCACCTTTTCCCCTAATCCTGGTGATTTTAGTGCCATTCCTTATTTACCAAAAACCCATTTAACACACTAAGGGCTTGATAACCAGCTGATTAATTGGATCACATGTGTTGGAAATGCTCAGATGAGCGGGGCAGTCTCACAAACTGAAAAACACTCTTTAAATGTTGATTCATGGAGGAATATCTCATCAAAGTATGAACATGTTCACACCTGCTGATGCCAAAGTAACCTTGAATTGTTTTAGAGCAGAGCTCAGTATTCCAGTGGACCACCTGATGCACCTGTCCCAGCTCATTATTCTCTTCTGAAGACCTTGATTGGCTGGATCAGATTCATTTGTGTGCTACAAAAGTGGATCTCCACTTGGTGTTACAGCAGACCTGCTTTTAACACAGAACTAGTTAATGAGCTATTGAGGGGGACTGGGTTTGTTAGAAGTGTTTTCAGCTCCTGCAAAGTGTTTTCACTGCTCCTGACACACATGATCCAACTAACCAGCTCCTTAACATGCCCTTGCTGTGTTTAAGTTTGTTTCTTAAACACAGCACTTAAATAAGTAGGGCTCTGGCATCCAGGACCAGGATCAGGAAACCATGTTAGAGAAGGAAACCCCACAACCTGGAGGGCAGCAGTGCTCCAGGCATAAATCTAAGAAGATTGTTCTGATATTCCAGTATTTCCCCACCTTGGCCCTGGGAGCCACGCTGCTCTGCACATTTAGGTTCTTTCTCCTCTTTAAGAAAACACTTCAGCACAGAACAGGCTTGTTAAAAACTGATTTGTCGGATCAGTTGTGTTGGGAGCTGTGAAAACCCCTCAGTAAGGAAAGCCAGAGGCCTCCTGACCAGGGTTGACAATTAGAATTCTTTGTAGGCCACAACTACTTCTGTCTACCTCTACACTTCTAAAAAAAAAAAACAAGAACCAACGAATTAATTTTCTTTTAATTAATTACAGCGTTGAATATACTTTTAATTATGTAAATATTAGGGCTGGGCACATTATTAATGCATTATTTACTTTTTCAAAAATCCTCTTATTTTGGAAGTTCATTGCTTTTTTTGTTTATGTGCTCGTGGGTGTGTGGAGCATGGAGCTCCAAATGTTGGCTGGTTTTTGCAGAGGTTAGGTGTCCCATTACTTTTGTCTATATTATATGACCCTTACACAAAAGGGACTTTACTGACACTGCATCCAGATGTATAGACCTCAATAGGGATTTGGGCCCCCCTTGCAGCTATTGTGGTTGAACACGATCAAATCCTCACAGCAATGTTCCAAACATAGTGTAAAGTCTTCCCAGAAGAGTACAGCAGCAAAGAGAGGACAGATTCCCCAAGATATTCTTGATTTCAGACGAAATTTATGTCTATAAAAATTACAATGGACAATACGAATGCCCACTGTTTGGGCAAATGTAAAAAAGTGATTATTACACCTACAGGGACTTTAATGGCACTGCATTCAGATACATAGACTTTCATATGGAGTTGGTTTGTCTCAGTTTGCAGCTGCTGTAATGCTCTGTATTCTAAAACATGGATGCGCTGCAAATTGAGATTTACAGGAAATATATTGTTATATGCAGATTAAATAACTGATAATCTTGTGGAATGTACAGTAAGTTACTGGCGCATATATATGGATATTTTGAGTAATGTTACAGTACTTTAATAGTATTTTAACAGCTATTGTGACGCAGGCATGGTCTACAGCCAAATAGTATAGAAAGTGTAAAGCTATCATAAACTGAACATAAAATTTAAATCCCAGTAAATGACAGTAACTGCTCTGAAGGTAGAATGAGTTGTCCATATTACATTGGACAGAAATACAGGTGATGATCACTGGTTTAAAATTCTTAACGATCTAAAGGTTTATCTTAAAAAAAAAAAATTCAGGTTTAATATTTTAGCTTCCGAATAATAACTCATTAATTTATTTCTGTATGTATTTACAGCAAACTGAATGGCTATTAAAAATGGGGTTAAACAAAAAAGAACCAGGGGTCACAGTCGGGTCACCAGTGTGAGCTGGACGTACGTAATGTGACGGGCCGTCTTTGTCGTCACAACGTCTCCGTTTAGCGTCATTGTTGCTCTGTGGGGGATAAACACCGGACGGGCCCTGCCTCTCCTCCACCGCCTGGCTGTCTGTCGACGACACCGACTTACTCTACAGGGAGAGAGAGGGTTAACACACACACACAAACACACACACACACACACACACACACACACACAAAACAATGATGACACAAACACACACTAATGAACATCACACACGCACAAACAGAAAATACAATGGTGACACAGACACACAGGTATGAACATCTCACAAACACAGAACACAATGATGACACAAACACACACACTCAAAACTCACACACACACAAACACAGAGAACACAATGATGACACAAACACACACACTCAAAACTCACACACACACAAACACAGAGAACACAATGATGACACAAACACACACTCAAAACTCACACACACACAAACACAGAGAACACAATGATGACACAAACACACACTCATAAAACTCACACCCACACAAACACAGAGAACACAATAATGACACAAACACACTCATGAATATCACACGCACAGAAAACACAATGATGACACAAACACACACTCATAAAACTCACACACACACAAACACAGAGAACACAATGGTAATACACACATGCACATCAAAAATAAACCCATACCCCCACACCCACCCACCCACCCACACACACACACACACACACACACACACACACATACATGGAACACCCAGTGTTGACATTTGCACACACATCAAACACACACACATGCACATCAAACAAACAAACACACACACACACAAACACACACACACACACACACACAAACCCTACTTATGACACACTCATATATGCAGCTCCAGTTAAAAGTCTAAACTGAAACTAAATGAACTGATTCTTTTTTAAATCTTAAAGGCAGTTTGATCTAAAGCATACATATCAAACTGGGTTCTTTCTGGGCCACAGAACTGCACGCATGGGCATTTCCCCTCCTCTAATGCTCATTTAAAGTGTGTGACTCACTATTTCCCACTAGAAAATCCATAGAAAACGCCCTCTCAACTGGGAATTCCTGCTCAGAAAATCTAGAAGGTGTGTTCAGCCCTGACTTGGACTCTATTCTGTTCATTATCTTTCATGGAACCATGTATTTTCCCTAATCTGTAGCTCAAATGATCTTCCAAATCCAGACGTATCTCTTCTGAGTTATGCTGGACCCTGCAGAAAGCTCCGAATTCATGAAGGCTTGGCTAATTAGTGGATGAGCGGAATCAGGTGTGATTAATGAGGCAGAGTGCTGAACTCTACAGGCGTAAATGCCTGACATCAGTTTCTTTCAGAAAAATAAACACTGAAGCTGATAACTGTGTATGATTTATTAAAAACACTTAAAAAATGAATACTCAGCATCTTGTTTAAAAGTAGTAACAGGTATCTGAAGCCGAGAAGGAAGAGTCTAAAACAAGTTCGAGTGAATCGCAGGAGGCTTTATCTTACGCAATGCAAGTGAAATTCAGTTGCGTATGTAAGTTTAAACCAACTAAAGTCATAACATTTTCAACATTTAAAGCCAGCCTAATAGTGTCTTCTCCAAATACTAATTCTGATCTCAATGTGTTTGTGTGTGTGTGTGTGTGTGTAACAGAAAAAACACTCTCAAATCTGCCCTTTCAAACATTGAACTTTCTGCAACTGTGCACTTTCTGGGGCAAACAGGAAGTGTGTTGGACTAAGATGAGGGGAAAAAGCCCAGGGGTCTCGACAATCCTTCTATATTCTCCCTAATCTCTCTCTCTCTCTCTCTCTCTCTCTCTCTCTCTCTCTCTCTCGCTTTCTCTCTTTTCCTTTCACTCTGTATCTTTTGCTCTCTCTCTCTTTCTCTGTCTCTTTTGCTCTGTATCTTCCTTGCTCTCCCTCTGTCT
>JBBMFX010000035.1:10415665-10426054 GCA_037832545.1 Rhabdalestes septentrionalis | reverse complement strand
CACACACACACACACACACACACACACACACACACACACACACACACACACACACACACACACACACACTCTGTAAATGTGGCGTTGGTGTATAGCAGCAGAGTCCCAGGTTTCCTACCACTCATTCCCACCTGTGTGAAGGTGAATATTAGGTAAAGGAACAGTGAGAACAGAGAGGGTCTCACTGGAGAGTGAGAGCTCTGCAATTAGAAAGCATTTGGCTTCTGGCTGACACCGAATGAACAACTGTGTAAGCATACAAACTGAGAAAGGTAGCGCAGCTCGGTGAAGAAATGTGATGGTTTAGCTCATAGCAAAGCTCATCTGAAGTACTACTCAGAAATGGAAGCAGCTCTCCAAACTTTAAACTGTCATTTCTGTTTCTCTCACGCCAGTCTGAAATCTGATACTCCGTGCACTGATGCAATCATGCATTCTAATCATCCCGTCAGTGCTCTATTGTTCTCCATTAAAGGGTGTTCAAGTCAGCCAAATTTCAGTCTGAATGTCATTATCTTCTCTGTGCTCCTCATGTGTCCTTGTGGGTTTTCACCCACACAGTCCGGGTTTTTGAGGGAGGAGATCTTAAGTATATCAGTAATCAAAAATATACTAATTTGGTTATTTGATTACTTTGATTAATGGACATTTTATAAGTAGTATAAGTTGGCTAGTAATCTGAACAGTTACTACAATTTTTAATAGTTACTAAATAATTAGAATTTTCAATGTTAATTCAACTAACAAATACCTCTAACTGCATAAATGTATATATATACTGTGTGTGTGTATATGTATACACCCAGTCATTTGTAAATAAATGAAATAACAACCAATAGCAATAGCAACCATCAGCTCCTCTCCATCTCAACCAATTCAGACAGTTGAATTTTCATTCATGCCCCTAAATCCCTGATCACATTCAAAGGGGATCATTTGGCATCCCAGAGAACAAACAGAGAACGCTCCAGAGAGACCAGTCTGTGGGAACTGCAGGGACAAAGAAAACACCATTCATTAATGCAATTACACGAGGGGATAGAAAATGATAATGATAACAGAATGAGTTAATAACGGGTGTAATTAGCTAGATTAGATTTATACCCAACCCCCACGCCCCAGAATATTTTGCTGCTTCATGAAAGATGCCCACAAAGCTGTCATTAAACCTGTGAGGTCTTCATGTGAGCAGAACACTCCCACAGTTTAGGGTATACTCGCACTAGGCCCGGTCGTCTTGTGTTTTTCATGCCCAAGTGTGACTGTGCCCCCTCACCACTCCCCCGCTGGCCTGCAGTCACATTGGGCTTAATGTTCCGGACCCAAGAGTGCTTACATCATCACATTATTCACTGCGTTGTCCTTTTTTGACCAGTGAGCTGCCACTTTCGCGTAGTGCATCCTTAAATTTAAACACAGAACCTGCTGTTTTTCCAGCGTGTCGCAAAATTGTTCTGTGTTTGTTTCGTGTCCATGAGAATGAGAATTTTGTTCTTGTGTGGTGTGTCCAGTTGTTCCTGAAGTAGGTGTTAATTCTGATTTCCAACAAATATACAGAATACAGTCAAATGAGTAACATTCCAAAACGTTCATGGGGCAACACAAAGAAGAAAAACAAAAACAACACTTACAGTCTGTAACTGCTTAATCCTCACAAGGGTTGTGGGTACCCGGAGCCTGTCCCGGGTCTACGGGTGTGAGGCAGGGACTCACACAGGGTGGGGAACATGCACACCATTCACTCACAAACTCCCACACACACACACACACACACACAAACACACACACACACACACCATTCACTCATTCATCAGAATCCCCAATTCACTTGATGCGCCTGTCTTTGGACTGTGGGGGAAACCAGAGACCCCAGTGGAAACCCACGTCTCCATGAGGAGAACATATGAACTCCACACACACACAAGGCCAGGGCATGGTTTCACACCCCCAACACTGCAGGTGTGAGGCCACCGCTTTACCATAGGAATCCAGAAACAACCCATAAAGCACAAAACCACAAGACCAAGAGTACAATATTTATAAAAGTACAGTGGAGCAGGAGCAATAGCAGCAGGAGACTCTTGACCACAGTCATTTATTTGCTGCTATGTTTGTTGAATAGAACAGTCACATTGGAGTTTTGTTATTGATCACACTAGATGCAAGTGTCCGAGCTAAACGTGCGTGATCCCCCTCCTCCAGAGGGTCCAGGGACGGCTCAGTGCAGCGTGCCTGGGCATAGTAGGGAGGGATCACTTCAGTCAAACCAACTGGATTTTGGAGGTCAAACGTGTTCAGACATAGTGCAGATGGTCTGGTGTGAATACACCCCTGATTTAAGTGTCATATTACTGTTGTTGTGCTGGATGTACACTCTGGGATTTAAAGAACGTGTGGTCAAAAAAATATCACATTCAGTTAAGAGTGCTTACACACACACACACACACACACACATGCGCATACACAGCCACGACATTAAAAACGCTGATGAATTAAGTAAATAATCGATTATCTCATTATAATGGCACCTTTTAATGTGTGCAACATTTGCAGGCACCTGCGAATACAATATTTTAAAACATTGTTATGGGTGTTTTGTTTCACATTAATATTACTAAACTAAATTATACCAAAAAGAATACATTCTACTAACATTATCCAACGAATAGTGATTTTATTTTCAGTATATCAGTGTGGAAATCCAGTATTCCTTGTAGTTTCCATAAGAAATCAGTCCTTCATTAAATTAAACATGAGCTGCTGATGGAATTTCCCAAATCCAAACACCGATGAGAAGAAACGAGGGGAGATCTGGACTGAACAAAAAAACTTGATATATTTTACTGCTTTCTTGTTTGTTTGCATTTATTCTAATGTTAACTTTGTTTGCAGAAAGACACTTCATCACACGCTGAGAAAAATGAGTTTAAATGATTTTCATGGGTGCCCATAATGTTAGCACAGTACTGTATAAGTTTTTGAAGCTGATGTGTTTGAAATAGGAAAGAAAGTTTCAGGGCCTGAGAGACCAAATTGTAACTGACAGACAACTTGATCAGAGAATGTTTTAAAATGTTTTAAAACTTTACTAATTACAGTTATATTAAAGCAGGCTACAAAGTTAATCCTTAAAATGTATTAAAAACACACACACATGCATACAAGCGTGCACACACACACACACACACACACACACACACACACACACACATACACACACATGCTCCGGCTGTTGGCTTTCAGTAAGAGACACAACCGCTTTGGCAGTTTTAACAGACCACATGACAACCGCAGAAAACTGGCTCTGGAACAGCAGCTCCCCGGCGCTGGCCCTCTGGAAGACGGAGCTGAGAGAACTGGGTGGATTGGGAGACTGGACAGAGTCCCAGGATTCAACTCTATCTGACACACACCCTCCACACCACCATCACCACAAGCCACGATGGCATACCTAACCCACCACAGCAATGTTACTGGTACAAGCACCATGTAATTATCACTCAAGGACTCACTGAC
Organism: Rhabdalestes septentrionalis; assembly: GCA_037832545.1. Taxonomy (NCBI): domain Eukaryota; kingdom Metazoa; phylum Chordata; class Actinopteri; order Characiformes; family Alestidae; genus Rhabdalestes; species Rhabdalestes septentrionalis. The sequence goes on along the minus strand of JBBMFX010000035.1, from coordinate 10,422,537 downwards.
AGCACCACACATGGTGTGTAGAGTGTGTGAATGCACGTGTGTGTGCGACAAAAGATAGATTTGGTTCAAATATCAGACCACGTTTTTGGTGTAATGACAATTCATAAATCAAGAACACACACCCAATTGTGTGATGTGTCCCTTGTGAATAACATTCCTACAGAGATGGATGTCTGGAAAACCATCTAAATGGAACTGAAGACAGAGAGAAAACAAGTGAGAGAGACTGACAGACGGACGGACAGACAGACAGGGGAAAGTCTAAGAAACAGACAAAAGTCTAAGAATGAAGGTGACTGAAGAAAGTTGAGGGACAAGGTGAGAGAAAGTTGACAGGCAGTTGAAAAGGAGATGGACAGAGAAAGACGTTGTGGATGGGGTGGACAGGGAGAGAAACAGAGATGAAGAGAAGGAAGAACAGAGGACGAGGGAGAGCAAGGGAGAGCGAGAGGAGGAGGAGGCAGAAGGGCGCTATTGTACTCCTAGCCTGGGGTGCTTTCCCACTTCACAGGTCCGCTGCATGGAGAAGGCAGTAAACGGGTGAATAAAGAATGAGGGCCGGGATGAAAGCGCTTTGCACAAGCAGCCCAGACTCTCCTCAGTAAACACAGCAGGACCTGCACTTCTGGGAGAACCTTCGTTGGTCACCCAGGTCACCGAGGCTCAGTTCAGAGAAGTTTACCACTGGTTGGCATGATGTCTAGAGATGAGCGTGAGGATTTGGTCCATCCTGGGACAACCTGAGAGAGTCCTTCTGATCCACTGGCCTGATCCAGGACTACACACCGTGCCTTCTAGTACTGAAATATTAAATGCTTTTACTAAAACAGCAACATGGAGAAATTATGGACTAGCTGTCCCCTACATACACTACAGTGGCAATCTGCCTATAGGTGAATCAAACTGTTAGATAAGATAAGATAAGACAAGATAAGATAAGATAAACTAAGGTAAGATAAGATAAGATAAGATAAGATAAGATAAGATAAGATAAACTAAGGTAAGATAAGATAAGATAAGATAAGATAAGATAAGATAAGATAAGATAAACTAAGGTAAGATAAGATAAGATAAACTAAGGTAAGATAAGATAAGATAAGATAAGATGGGCATTTATTAGTCCATCAAACATATGAATGTGCATGTTAATTGTAATAATATACATTGGAATCCTATTGGATAAAATATACAGTCTGAGTTTTATTCAGTAACATGAAAACCAACGCTTAGAGAAGGAATAAACATTAGTTCTAAACTATTTCCTATTTGTTTAAAAAAAATTAACTATGTTCTTAAACATATATCACACTCATACTTTTGAGTCAATACTATTTCGCTAAGGTTCTTTTCAGGCATTTATCCTAAAGTCAGATGTCAGTAAACATCAGGTGGCACATCTGTATAACAATGTGCACATATATATTCATACACAGACATATATATTTATATATACATATGACTGTACAGTTGTGCCACCTGACATGTAATAGTTTGCAAATGTACTACACAAAGTACTGAAAAGGGTTTTCTAATAATATACAATTATAAATAGTACATTCTTGGAAGTTTGAAGCTTTTAGAAGAAGAAAACTCATTGTAAAACCTTTGCACGTTAACCTCGATTTCCTCAAATGTCACATGGCATAATTGACTTTTATTCTTCCATGTTTTCCAAAAGAATGACCAGGCTGTTACATCATAAAGAAGCATCCAAGTCACCTTCACGATGAAATGTCAAAGTTGGTCATCCATTAGCAAACATGTAAAAGTGCAGTGTTTCCTCTCCTATTAAACAGGCAGCACAGGAGTCCCGTATTCCCACCACTGTCAAGCATGTGACGCGCAAATTAAATACCCTGGGCCCCGAACCAGTCTGGGAGGAACCTGGCAACTTCTTCCCATTTTGTCTAAAATGTATTCAAAAAATACTACTCAATAGATTTTGATTAATTATGCTGTTGAAAATTATTACACCATTATAAACACTGAGCGACAAATATATATAAATATAAAACTTTTAATAGATTTAAAATCACATGCTGTGTTTTTCAATTGAAAATATCCAATTGGTCACTTAGTTTTAAAACAATGCAATCCTTTTCAACAGCGTAACTCATTTTGCATCAATTTATCATTGACCCTTAAACACAGCGCCTGTATCCAAAACCACATACTGCTAAGAGCGCTCTGCTAATTAATGTACAGCAGCGGCGGCGCACCATTCTCATTATTTAGAACGAAAGTATGTGGTTTTGGATGCAGGCAGTGTGACGAACATTAGCACGAACTGCAATTCCTCATCTCACTGCTAGTCTTTCCTTCGGGACGCTCTGGATGAGGCCGCGTTTAAAAGATTTAGTTACTAATTGGATTTCCTAAAACTTATGGAGAGTTTTGGATTGATGAAAGAGATTGGGAAAGCGAGGGGGATGAGTTGAGAGGTAGCGCGCTGGCGAGGCTGTGAGCGCCGCAGCTGCAGTCGTACTGGGGCAGAGATTGAGAGTGACATACAGAGAGCCTCATCGCCAGCAGCGCTGTGGCCTGACACGGCAAAGAGCATCAGCACACAGCAGCAATTAGCCTCACAAAGAACTGCACACACACCAGCACTAGCATGGAGAAGATTTCACACTCTCACTCACACACACACAGGCACACACTCCACAGTATACATAAGGAACTGAACTGCCTAAACATTCATGCACTATTGAACACAGAGCCATTACAGTGAAAGAATTGAATATTTAAGCAGTGTTATAGCAGCTGAAATGCTAGAGCACCTAGAGCAACATCTGCACATTCAAACAACTAAATACAGAGTAACATCAACAGAATGCAGTCATGACCCTTTTTAAAAAATGGATGTAGAACTATGTCAGCAGTCTTCACAAACAACTGGAAACACGGCTACAAAAAAACTCTAAGATTAAAGTACAGTCTAATATACAGAACAACTCTAGCATGACCCGATCATTAAGCACCGTTCACACTTTCAAGACTACGTTAGCACTCAAGATGGCAAACCCTGCATCGGAGGAATACACTCGACATATGTGAACCAAATATTTAATGATTCCACATAGCCGAAAACACACACTACACACATGTTGATGTTCCACAGCCCAAATATGACCCGCTGTCACTGGCTGTGTTTGAAGGTCAGGGAAGCATAGAGTCAAAGTTGGACATTTTCTGTTGGCGTACTGCGTTTTTTGGAAAAATCAAACTGTTTCTGTAGCAAAATGCGGCTTCATGCCTTGTAGCCCTTCACAGAGCAGCAGAAACGTTAAAAGCTCCATAAAACAAATGGCTGAGACAAGTGCCAACTCTTTTCACTGCAATAGTCTGAACGCTGCTCTAATCTTCCAAAGACTTAAGCAGTAAACTGGACATACAGCAACATTTGCAAAAAGTAAGCTTTACCCTCACAAAGTAGCGGATATAGTGAAATATTAACATTAGCATAAGGCAACCAGTCTCACGGAAACACTAGATACAGCTCCGGAAAAAATAAGAGACCACTGCAAGAATTTATAGGTGCAAGAATTGACCTGAACCGCTTTGCCTAAGTTTTTAAGAACTGGTGACAAAATCTCTCCTAATTTTCAAAACGAAATATTATTTGTCATAGCATAAGTAGCAAAACATCAGAAATAATAGAAATGATGTAGCGTTCACAGAACTTGAATAATTCAAAGACAACAAATCTATTGTACACTCTTTACAATAATTACCTTTGATGGATTTCTACTGTTTTACCATCCAACTGGTCACTAGAGGAGTGTGTGGAATCCAGCAGTGTTTTCATACTTTTCCTCATTAAATAAGATGTGATTCTGTTGATCACTAATCAGACCCTCATAAAGCAGAATGAGGGGCTTGTGTAGGAATTTAATAGAGACTGGCATGGAATGATTGTCATACTTATAAAGATGCAGTTTTTATAATCAATTGCAGTGCAGAGCTGCTTTTACTCAAACACAGTGGTCACCAACCCTGGTCCTATATTCCTGAAAAGACTGGTTCTGTCCACAGTCAAAAACACCTGCTGTGGTTAATGAGCTACTTCAGCATTAAGCGAGGAGGAGAGCAAGCGTGTTAGATGCAGTTTGGGGCTAACAATGGCAGTAATGAAGATCTTCAGTAGAAGAATTGCTATAGCAGATCTACTCAGTGTAACATGGTGCAGTCTTGGCAATCACATACAAATATCAAGCAACATTAGCAAGAACCAGGTAATGCATCCTCAATCAAGTACAGTCCAACAGAGCAGCACTGAGCTGTCATTACACTCATGAGCTGCACCCAGGGTAGGTTTGGAATGGAGCAGGGATTGTTTGTACCATTAGATGCAGACCAATATCACCTTGGAGCTTGTTACACTCACAATTACCTGCTGATAGAGGCACATTAGCAGATAACAGCCATTACACTCATGATCACTTAAACGTAGAGGCCAATCTACTCATGACCACAAAGCAACATTAGCATCGAACAGCAATTACATTCATGTCCAATTAGAAACAGACCAGCACTAGCAAGGAGCTTCATACACACACAGGCTTGTGCATAGAGAGGTGCAATAGTTTGGAGTAGTTTTTAATCTAGCAGCTCTATACTATTTACATTTTTTGCGCAGAGGGTAAAATATAAACATGGGTCTTTTTTCAACATGGGTCTTTTTTATTTTTACCACTGGAGCCTCACCAAAGAGAGCAAACTAACTGGGACGTCAATGAAGAACAAGCACTGGTATCTTTCTGGGCTGAAGATACATTCCAATAGGAGTATCTAACAACATTAGTGATGCAAAGGTGCACATGGCTAATAAGTTAGCTGGGTTAGGTTTAATGGCATGGCTCAACTATGCAGAGAAAAATAAAACTCAAAGAAGACTATGAAAAAATTAAAGAGCACAATAACAAAAGCATCTCTGTCAGTAAAGCCTTTCGCTTCAGAACAAACAATCTACGTCTCTATGGTCTCTATCTTAAAAAAATTCTTTATATATAATTTACTCTTAAAAATGATCATAAACTCTTCTTAATTTAATAGATATATTCTTTAACCTTTTTTCACTTCTATAAAGTGACCTTGAGAGTCGTGAGATTCGTTTATAAACAAAATGCATTAGAAAATGTGTTATTATCAGAATCAGACTCAGAAAACTTTCTGGAGGAAACTGCTTATGTTTTGACTTGCCAGACACACAGAGGCAGAAACACAAGAACAGTATAAATTACAAATTCTAAATAAAGGTTCAGAAAATACACAAGAATTACTAGTGACTCAAGTGGTGGTTTGGGGTCCCTCTTTATGCAGACCCTGTTACTGCACATTTGGAAAAACATTTGCTGGCGGTACGGTGCAGTTCCTCATCCCAGAGTAATCGTGGCATCAGTAAAGTGGCTCTTATAGCAGGGAGCCAGCAACACAGTGCCCGGGGAGCAGTGTGTGGGGACAGTACCCTGCTCAAGGGCACCCAAGTGGTACCACTGGCAGTCCAGGGAGTCAAATCCACAACCTTACAAATCAAAGGGACATCTGAAATAAGCAGCTCTTATTCACCTCTGGACTATGGGAGGAAACCAGAGAAACAGGAAGAACATAGGAATCGAACACATGACCTTGTCACTGTGAGACGACCGCACTGCCCACCCAGAACTGAACCCAGAGCATCACACACACTGGCACAGAGCAGCCAGTCGCTGTGGGCCAGAAACCTTCATAGAGCAGAATTTGCATCCGGACACGGTGTTTGAACTCCCAGAGCGCTGGTCTTGTTTCAGAGCCGCTCTGTCACTGAGAGTTTTGTTTTTTTTCGGTCAGAGTGATGTAGTTGTGAAAGCAGAGCGTAAAGTCAAATGATTCACTGATTTTCAGCTTATTTTTTGCTCATTTTCCAAGGCAGCTGCTCTAGAATCGAACCGCTGCCGACTTGGCCGTAATTTCCATTCGCCCGACGAATGAGAGTGTGAGGGAGGAATAAACAGATGGAGGGGAGAGAGGGATTAAGGAATTTAAAAAAAAGACAGACACAGACAGTCCATCTCTGGGAGAATCTGCAAGAGACTCAACACACAGTGTCAACACACAACGTCCCCGCTGAGGACAGTGTGTGTGTACTGATGATCAACATGTGACACAGAGACAGAGAGAGAGAGCGAGAGAGATTGTCATCAGAGGATAATCCCTTTATGTGTGTGTGTGTGTGTATAGTGTGTATAGTGTGTGTGTGTGCATATAGTGTGTGTATGTGTGTGTTTATGTGTGTGTGTGTGTGTGTGTGTGTGTAGTGGTAGTATCTTATCTCAGTGGAGGTAAACTGTGAGTGTGTGTGTGTATAGTGTGTGTGTGTGTGTGTGTGTGTGTGTGTGTGTTCTCTCTATTGAAACAAAGCTGGAGCCTCTCTCTCTCCCTCCGGTTGCTCTGGTTACGGCCACTTATCTCCGAGGGGTCTTGGAGATCAAACAGATGTTTTTGTCCAGTTGCCGCGGCGTCCTCTGGTTGCTATGGACCTTTGTTCACTCCAGGTGCGTCTCCAAGCGGTGCGGACACACACACACACACACACACACACACACACGCCACTATATACACACACAAAGAAAACAGGACAGATCCACACACCACTATATATTCACACACACACACATACATACACACACAGCACTATACACATACACACACACACACACACACACATACATACACACACAGCACTATACACATTCACACACACACACACACATACATACACACACACATACATACACACACAGCACTATACACATACACACACACCCACACACATACATACACACACAGCACTATACACATACACACACACACACATACATACACACACAGCA
>JBBMFX010000035.1:10380008-10391758 GCA_037832545.1 Rhabdalestes septentrionalis | reverse complement strand
CACACACACACACACACACACACACACACACACACACACACACACACACACACACACACACACACACACAAAAATGGCATTATTCCATCCTCCTACACTGAGCCAATCCGAGTTTTAAAGGGATTATTCTGCTTTTAACACTCTGACTGTGGCACACTTCCCATAAAGCCCCCCCCCAAATCCATCCCTCTCACATGAAAGGCCAAAGCATGACAGTCCCACAACACCCCACACAACACACAAACAACCTTCACCTTACACATCAGAAACAAAAACACCTGCAGAGAGAGAGACAGAAGAACAAAGAGAGCAAGAGGAAGAAACAAAAAGCATGAGAAGAAAAGTCAAAGATAGGTACAACTTAAGACAGAACAACAAGGATTTTGATTGAGAGAGGGAGCGAGAGAGGGAGGGAGAGAGAAACGAAGAGAGGGAAAGAGAGAAAGACAAGTAGAAGAGACAAATCTTGAAGGCAGACAGAGAAAAAAAACACACACGTAGGAGGAGCGCAAGAGCAATAAATGAAATGAAAGAGATGGACAGAGAAACAAAGATAATGAAAAAGAATATGAGAATGAAAAGGTAAACGGATAAAAGTGAAAGGTAGAGGGAAGGAAAAAGTGAAAAAAGACAGACGGATAAAAGTAAAAGGGATAGGAGGAGACTGAAAAAAGTAGAGACAAACCAGATGGAGAGAAAAAAGTAGAAAGAGAGAGATGCTAAAAGAGAGAAATAGAATGAGACAGAGGGAGAGAGAGAAAGAGAGACACAGAGACAGAGTGTGAGACAGAGAGATAGAGAGAAGAAGAGACAGAGAGAGAAAGTGAGACACAGAGTGAGAGACACATAGAGAGAAACAGATTAAGCTGCATGTGTGTATTCCTCACTCCATTTACTACACACAAGCCTTATCTCTCTTTTCTATTAATTATTTTATGAACACATATGCATGCACACACACACACACACAACATAAAGTATACGCACATCATACACTCCAAATAAGCGTCAGTCAGTCAGTCAGTCAGTCAGTCAGTCAGTCAGTCAGTCAGTCAGTCAGTCAGTCAGTCAGTCAGTCAGTCAGTCTGATTTGTGTGATTACTGGCCGAAAGCCTGTGATTGCGTTTGCTGCCGTGTTGGTACAAAAGGCCTGTCGAGGTCAGGACCTGAAGAGTGCGGACTATTACTCTGAGCCTACGAAGCAAGGCAACAAGCGCAAAGTTGAGAGAATGAACGCAAACAAACATGACTCGGAAAAGCCAGCGCCAGGCAGGATGCAGATAAACTCAAAAGAACAAGCAGATATTCACAGCTAAACACTGCATTAGCATCCCACGCAGCAGCTCCTCCACAGGGATTTCCCCGAGCTTACAGCAGCCTGTCGACGAGCTCTGGGTGGTGCTCTCGTAAGCCTCGCCGCTCCCTTCGGTAAACAGGGATTACAAGTCGTCAAAATCATTCAGAACGTGGGGCAAGAGAACAAGGCTGGAGCAACGCTTAATACAACGTACAATATCTCAGTGACAGTCCAATAATTTAGTCACTGAACTGACGATCTACCCGTCAAACGTCAGTCTTGCAACGATGAGGCACTCACAGTCCATTTAGTCACTGAACCGATGATCTACCCCGTAAAAATGCAACCATGGAACCGATGAACTACCCGTAAAAATGCAGTCGAAGAAGCAATGACCTACTTGTGAAAATGTTGTCATAGAACCAATTATCTACTCATAGTTCATTTAGTCACAGAACTGAATTTCCACCCATAAAAAAGTCATAGAAGCAATGATCTACTCATAATTCATTTAGTCATAGAGCCAATGATCTACCCATAATAATTTAGTCATATAACTGATAATCTATTCATGAAAGTTGCCAGAGAACTGATAGTCAATCTGTAAAAATGTAGTCACAGGACTGATGATTTACCCATAACATCTCACAGAAACAATTACCCACTCATGATATATTAATTAAGTCACAGATCTGATCTACTAATGATCCATTGATTATATCATAAAACATAACAGTGCCGCCCATGATAATCAATTAATTTAGCCGTATAACTAATGATATACAAATATATATTAATTCAGTCTCAGAATTGACTGATCTACCAATGATTATTCATTTATTTCATCATCACATTAATCCATTAAAAAAACTCAATTCAGTTACAGGAACTGACTATCTACCAAATATCCATTAATATAGTGATGATCTACCTATAGTCACAGACTATTTACCAATTATCTACTTGTGATATATGAATTTAGTCACAGAACTCACTGATTTACCAATGATTCATTGCTCTCATCATAAAACTGATGATCCACGATAACAAATGGTCTCATAATTGATTATCTACACCAATATCCATCAATTTAACCACAGGACTAAAGATATTTCCACAATGATTCAGCTTTGTGTGCACACCATCACTACTTAATACTACACCCTCAAACACACACACACTAAATGTATAACACACACTGCAAAATCTGCACCAAAAGTTCCTGGCAAGGAATCAAAAAGGAAGAAAACATGGTCTAATTAACATGGAGTGTGTCCTTCACACCGAGGGCTAAAAGAAACATCTACCAGGTCACCAACTGTCTTAGAATCCTCTGACACAGTGGTCCTCAACCTTTTCAATCAATCTACCCAACATTTGTGCATTTAATTAATGACTTAGCCATTAAATATGTCATTGAATGATATTTCACAAAGTAGCCCTGGTAGATGTGGGCAAAAACTTCACAATACTTCAACTGTCATAATATGACACACTAGTGAGAGAGAGAAAAAGAGAGAGAGGGAAACACAATTAGGCACTTATACAAATTGTTTAAAACCATTTTTATCAGCGTGTAATGATATTTTTCTGCCAGCAAAGTTAACACTAGAATTAATACAAACAAACAAGGAAGCAGTAAAAAAAATATCAGGTTCCATTTCAGGTTCCTTCTCGGTTCCCCCAGCCGTTGTTTGGATTTGTGAAACTACATCAGAAGCTCTTAATTTAATTTAATGAAGGACTGATTGAGTGAAAGTAGGTTTCTGAAGGAAACTACAAGTAATACTGGACTTCCAGCAGGAACACACTTCTATACCGAACATAAAATCACTTTTAACTCCAATACTTATTATTTACCCTTTTTAGTTTTATTCACCATATTTAGTACTATTAATGATGGGAAAAAACACTCACTCCACAGTTTCTGAATATTATTGTTGCAAGCGCCTGAGATATTTGCACAGTATGGCCACATTTAAAGAGTACAAATGATTTTTATTCATTATTGCACACACTGCACCGCAATTAAAGAGGACCAATTATGCTCTGTGTGAAGTGGAAGCAGCAGCTGGTAGTACTGAAATACTGAAGGTAGACAATATGCCCAGAAAATATACTGAGCATGTATTTTGACAGAATTTAAAAACTATAATAATAAATAATAGATTTCACGGCTCGGCTTCACAGTCACCGTACAGGTTGTGAACTAGTCTCCATTTCACTCTGTGCATTCAAGCTAGATCTAGTTCTCTTTTTCTTAAAAAAGTTATTCACAGGTTAATGTTTTCTCAAATTTGCACAGCTGATCTATGAAAGATGATGATCTTACAAAATTGTAGGCCTGTGACAGCTGATAGGTAGAATAAGTGTGTTATAAATTGAGGAAAATATTACATTACATGTGGAAATCCAAATGTTTTTTCTTGTTATAGTATGCAGTGGAATGGGTAATAGGGCAAAAATATATCACTAAATTTTTGCAAGCAATTTTTCACGCTATTTTTGTATTCCTGCCATTTGTTAAGGGACTGAAAAGAAGGAACGGTGGCACATTGGAAACATGCAATTACAAATTTTTAGAACAAATGTTTTCTTATTCAACATGTCATTAACTGCATTCTACAAATTCTAGGGCTGGGCCATTAAGCAATTTTGAAAAAATCAATCTATAGCATTAAATATCAATAATTAATTATATAGATTTTTCAGTAACATTCAGTAAAACTTAGGACTGTTTCCATTTGCAACAGAAAGAGATGACAAAGCCAAAGCAAATGCACACACAGGGTAGAGTTTCAGCCTACTGTTTACTCAGAGTTGGAAAAGGACTGCTTCTGGAGTGTTTTATATTGACTTCATGCTATATTTTATATTGTTCCCTTCTCTGAGTGCCTGTGCACTCATGGTATAAGCAGTTTCCTCCAGGAAATCGGATTTATATTCTGGCTCAAATATCAGTTTTTTCTGCTTTTCGTAAGTTTGCGTGCAAATAAAATCCACAATTTACTTCTATGTTATTAATACAACTCCGCCTTTAAAGACTTGAGGACTTCTAAATACTAAACAAACATTATAGGAGTGCAAGCGGTTTCCGAGGTCGTTTTCCCTGTTTAGTTCCTCCCTGTCACTCAGCGCTGCACACTGCGGAGAGTGAGCAAATGAGGCAAAGCAGTTTCAGGTCACAGATCAGAGAGCAGGAAATATGTGGAAAAAAAGATAAATTCCACTCATCGATTTCACCTCTGTTAAAGATTATTATAAACAATTAACCAAAGTACATAATTAAGCAGGTCTAATTATGCTCGCTTTGTAGCATTTGGGTTCTATATTACCGAGCACATAATATGACCATCATTTTAGTGGTCTTTTCAGGTTTAGAGGAAACTGCTGGAACTGATGAAAGGAAATCACAGGACGGTGTGTGTGTGTGTGTGTGTGTGTGTGGCGCTCTGCCCCCTGAGCCTCATGGTCCAGTGCAGTGACGGAGAAAAGGTCAGCGCTGCAGTGGTCAGCGCCGCATCAGGCCATGACCCCAACAGCTGCTCTTTCGTGTGACGTTCCTAACAGAGACAAGCTGAAAAAGACCCTCGAGGGAAATGTGCGTTATGAAGCAGCATGAACGCCTGATTACCAGGAGTAAATGTAGGAAAGGATTTAAAAATAAAAGTGGAGAGACAACTTTACTAACTGCTTTTGTGAGCCAATAATGTGACAAATATGTTTAAAACAGGGCACAGGCATTTTAAAGTGTGTGTGTGTCTGTGTGTGTGCTGGCACAGATTCAGTAAGCAAGATGTGGGATGGTGAGGATTAACCTCCATGTTTGGGGCTTATGAGAAAAAAGCAGTGCTCGGTCCTGTTCACTGAAGAGTCTCGATAAAGCTTTCTGCCGCAACTCCCACCACACCAGCTGACATGTAACGCACATGTAGAGTAGGATCCATTTATCTTCCTATCCTATTACATACTGTATTCGATTATATTTGCACGTTTCTTCACATATTTAGACTAGGAATGTTTACTTGAATATATACACATTTCTACAATTTTTTAAATAGTAATATTCATTACCTATTCGTCTTTTCTAAATACTCGGTCACTTTACAGAAGGCAGAAATAACAAAAGGCAGAAATATGATGTTCTTCTAGCTTTTAATGTTCTCTTTAATTGTAACTCTATTGTAAATGTTTCAGATGCACATTTCAATCCAGGATCCTAAGTCTTAAATCCTCACATTCACTCAACAGCACTCCCAATACCTTAATGCCTTCTGCACAACTGAACTAAATAGCACATGACCACCATTCGCACAATGACACTTTGCACATATTTTATTTTCAGGACCACCAGTGGTACCTCTGAGGTTCCCCTGAGCACGGTACCATCCCCACACACTGCTCCCCGGGCGCTGTGTTCCTGGCTGCCTGCTGCTTCACTTGGTGAATGGGATCAATGCAGAGAAAGAATGTCATACTGTGTGCTGTGGTGTGTCCACATATGACTGGTCACTTTACACTCCACCAGGAGTACTGTTCATGCTCTGTGTTCACATATGATCATCACTTTACACTGTACATTCAGTCCATAGTTTGTATGTGTGTGTTTTTGTGTGTGTTTGCATATACAGAAGTATTGGTTTGCATCTAAGTGTTTTGTTGTTTACATTTGTGTATATTTGTCAAATTATTGCACTATTCTTACTCTATTCTATTTTCTATTATATAGCTATTGCACTGTCTCAATGTTACATGTCCCTGCATCCTGTATGTGTATAACTGTGTATGTAACACACATCTTGAAATGAATCCATGATAACTGTAGCTGGTGTGTCTCATAACACGCTAGCTCTTTTCAAGAAGCTCCAAATAACTTCAAAATATCATCTTCAAAATATCAGTTAGCGAGTTCTCATTTAATGAGATGTCTGATGGGTGTTTAATGCGATGATCCAGATGGATGTTCTGTGGATGTCTGAATGTTCTAGTACTACTTCTGGTAAAAAACAAAACAAAAAACAAAAAACACCATGAATTTTAATCTGAGAATGTGGCTCCCAGTTACTTTAACATTCTGCAGACACTCCACAAAAAGGGCATCCATTCCTGTGTTTTTAAAACCAGCAGAAGGAGTGGACAATAACGTTTGAGGTGTTTCTTTTCAACCACTTGCTATTTACTGAGTGAAAATTGTGGCTTACCGCTGAGGTAAGTGGCAGAGAGCGGACAAAAAGCATAACAGTAACGTTCACATTTTACATGCCTCATATGCGGGCGCTGCAGAGAACACACGCATTATCACTGTAAAATATCTCCACGCTGTAAACATTTCTATCTGACTTGTTACCTTCTGAAAGTACACCTCTCTTCTGCAGGATGTGAGTAACACCCATTTCTCACCTCAGTGAAAGCGGTGTAGGGAGAAAACGACAACAATAAAAGACACAAAGGACCTGAAACTAAAACAATCCTAACATCAAAACATAAATATATATATATGAATTTATTTTTAAATAAACTAAATCCTGAGCAACATGAGTAACAAACCATACTGTCTACTTGTATGATGACAATGATTTTGAGGTTTAGGAACTAAAGGTAGGTTCCAAATTACAACTGATTACAAATACCGGGTATTAGGTAACCAATCTTCAGCTTAATGGTTCCTAAACTCTATATATCTGCAAGAACATGCCTGTCTATCTAATCCAAATGTTTGTCTTCGTTTTTTAAACCTTCATGAAAATCCAGGGAATCAATAAGCAGAATCAAATCAAAATGGATAAAGTTCCAATGATACCCAACCCAACTTTAAGCAATATTTTTAGATGAAAGTGAAAGTGACCATTCTCACATATGTGAACTCACCACAACACACAATTTAAATAGCACAAAATTCTTCCTCTGCATTTAACCCATTCACCAAGTGAAGCAGCAGGTAGCCAAGAGCACAACGCTTGGGGAGCAGTGTGTGGGGACAATACCTTACTCAGGGTACCTCCGGGGTGCTTAGCAGTTTCAGGAATCGAACCCATGAATTCCGGATCACAGGGCAAATACACTAGGCTACAAAACCCATCAATAGTCTGGAATATATACACACAATACAAGTCCCTGGCTTATATGCTGTCCTCTTATTTAGGTGCACTTTCTTGACCAAGCACAGCTGTGGGAAACCATGCCTGGGCTCTTTAATGATTTAGCATGAGCAGTTAACTGGAGCTAAGTGGGTGAGAAGTGAAGCACAGCTGTCTGAAGGCAAAGCATGTCAGCGATAACAACAAACCCTGAAACATGCTCCATCACTCACAGGTACAAGAATCACTAGCAGTGTTGCTTTAGCCTACAGCTGTACTTTTCTGAGCTCTAGTTTTGATGGCCTGGTTTAGATCTAGGACAGCAAATTGTCTGCATAAAAAAGGTAAATTATTAATTAACATACACTTTTATGTATCATTATTACTAGAGACTGTATGAGTGAACTCTGAAACAGCTTTGTTGTTGTAACAGAAGCGCTAAAAGCAGCAATCGCTCTGGGTCGTTCCTTGGTGCTTATTTTGCAAGACCTATCAGCAACCTTTCACACAGTCAATCACAGCATCCTGCTATCTGATAAGGGCATCTCAGGCAAACAGCATTCTTGGTTCGAGTATTATCTCACCCGTTGTTCTTTCAGTATGTCACAGCACGGACAAACGTTCAAATCCCTTGACCTCTCCACAGGGGTGCCCCAAGGCTCAGTACTGTGACCCCTCCTGTTTGCAATATACACCACATCCTTGGGCCTGGTTATCTGCTCATTTGGCTTCTCATACCACTGCTACATGAAGCACTTTTCCACAGGCATACAGGAACCATGCTGTCTCTTTGTACACTTTGATTTTCCTGTGAATTTTAGCCCGGTAATGGTGTTGCTAATGCGCCAACAGAGCAAATCTCGACCTGCATTTTAAGGCCAGTCATCATCCCAAAACAGCGACACAGAGTCGTCCCACAGTAATTTTGTCATTATTAGTGTGGTCTTTTGTGCTTTATAATCTTTTTTATGTTCTTTTTTCTCAGCATTGTTTAGCCATACGATAAATTCCTAACCCATCTAACATGTTAATGAGATCAGTCTTGGTATACATTTGCATATTTTCAGTGTTAGAATACTACCACAGAAATTGATTGTCAGACCAGATATATAGTTTGTATATTTATATATATATGCTTGTATTTCCTTGTCATCCCAGTTGTACTTTTATGTCTGAGTGGTTGCTGTGATCAGCTTGGCTGCAGCCGGCTTTTAGCCCTGCCATCAGAGCCATGATAACTCTAGTGTGGCTCATGTACAAGTTGTTCTATTTGTAATGAAAAAACCTTTGTTCGTGGTACGGCATGATCCTTTGTGGGAGTGGAAAAGCACCATTAGTCACTGCTCATTCCCTCCACAGTCTCAGAGCTTGTCACTCAGGTCTCTACACTACTGAAAGAACATTGCATTCAATAAACCCTTCTTTGATATCCTATCCACCACAATATCATACCTCCAGAGAGGCAAGAAACCAACTTTGCATCATTAATGACCAATTTTCTTCACCAACCATGTTACACTGAACACCTAGTTGGGTAACTACGCATTTAACATTAGGTAAATTAGACCTTCCTCGACTGCCACCCACCTTTTATTACATGTCATGGTCGCCTCTAGGTTCGACTACAGTAGAGAACTTCGGACCAGTGGGTTGTGGGTCAAGCGCAGTGAAAACCCCACAGTGGCTGCAGCCTACACTAATATCTACAGGCTACCCTCAGCTGTCCAGATCAAGTTCAAGTCACTAGATGCTTAAAGAGAGACTTCTGCATCTGCAACCATCAACCTGCTCCTACTTGACCCTTAGTAGTGGAATGAACTATAAGATACCTTCTGGAAGCTCTCTTCAAGCATATCTTCCAAACTTAACATCTCAAACTTGCTCCTTCTTGAAAGAATACTAAAAATTATGACATTCATGACACTCTGGCTTGAAATTTTGGGGATAAAAGCGTCTGCAATGTAAATACATAAGGTGCATTTTTTTCCTAACATAGGAAACAAATCAGTTGCTATCAGTGAGCAATCTGAGATTTTCCACACTCCAGAGTCAAGTCTTTAAATGACTTATACCTACCCTTGGTTTTTTTATGATTACATTAAATATTACTCAAGGAAGAAGAGAGCAGAGAGGCAAAATGTAAGTCTTGGCTGCTAGAGCCGGGTGTTGAAATTCTGCAGCAGCTCCTGGAAAGCATGGTGGTAAATTCCTAATCCCTGCTCATATTACCCTGCGCTGGGCCTTAATAGCACCATCAAGCAGTGTAAGGGCACTGGAGCCAGGAGAGGAAGCTTCAGGTTTGCAGGAGAGACCACAGCAGAACACATTATCAAGTCACACGTATGAACACTGAGATAAACAGACAAGAGTGTATGAGCCATTAGCATTTCAACACTATAAGGATACTTTAGGAAAAAATAAATTTCACTAAGACTGGATATGACTCATTTAAAAGGATCAAACAATTAAAATTGACTTAAGCAAAAAAAAAAAAAGGGAGCTAATGACCATGACCATTACAAGCTGCAGAGATTGTCAAACAATTATTCCTTTTTTTCGGTTCAGTCTAAGGAAATAATAGCAGCATTTGCCCTTAAGAAACTGGCTTGATATACCGGTCAGTAAATACTGAAAGTTACCAACTCATTATGAACAGCTTCTGAATGCAGAACAATAGTAAGAACCTTTAGCCTAGCAACTTTTTCAGATTCTTTTTTTGCCACTGAACTTGTAAAAGTACTATACAGAAGCCTAAACAACCACAAAGGAGAAGATTCTGAAATGTGTGGTGAATTCAGAATGCAGATAATATCACTTATACCTAATCATTAATCAACTACTAATTCTATATATTTCTTTGCTCTGTATTCACCACTATGCCATGAATGAATCCAAAAAGACTTGAATTAAAGTGATGGTAGTTTGAGGCAAAGTGCAGTCTGTATTAAATAAATTGCAGGCATAAGGGCTTATGCAGATTGTTTGAAGCCATTTTTATCAGCAGTGGTTTAGGGTTAGGTGTTTTTATTCTAACATGAATGTTTTAGCACTACTGAACTCCTACCTAGCTTTGAACAGGTTTTAAGTATAATTTTATAAATAAAGGCAGGAGCCTAAGACTTTTGCACAGTACTGTCTTTAGTGGAGACTCTTGGCCCATACTTGCTGTAAATCAGTCAGTGGCAGTAGCCAGATTAACCCTCACACCTGCCCAATTTTACTCAATTTGAACCATTTTTTAATTAAATCAAGCATATAGGCCTAATTGAGTAATTAACCGATGTACTCTTTAGTAGAATGCAGGCAAAAATTTGTCCAAATTACTTATATATTTGAAAAGATTTCAAACAGGAGTTGGTCATTATCAAAATGTAAATCATTATTCATTAAAAAATTATATCAGAATTGATTCATGTACATACAGCATTCCAGAACCAGGAGCTGGGCAGAATGATGCAGCACTGATGCATTTTTACAGGAGGCGCTGGGTTAAACAGGACAGACAGGGCCTGGGGGCAGAGCTGGGGAGGTGTTGCCTTTAGCCTGCAGATATCAGATCAGCACATCTAGCAGCGCCATCACAGTGTCAGCAGGACACACAGCTGCAGCTGCGAGACGTTCAGGTCAGTCTCAGTAAACACCTTCACCGTCAGGAACGCGAGATGTCGTTGCTATGGAGTCACTCTGCCGTGGCAACCAAGTAGCGCTCGGTCTCCTCTCCCTCCAGCCAACATCCAGCCCAGCCAGAGCCGGGCAGGCAGGTTCTCAGACCCCTCGTGTCCTCGGAGTGGGCCAGCAGGACCGCAGTGACTAATCATACGTTACTCTTAATTGGCCACTTGGCCACTGCAATGAATTCACTGCACAAGTCTGCTCAGCATTTACGGATTTGGTGCACTGCCAGCAAGCACGTGTGCAGAAATAAACACCCTCAAACTACTGCTGTGATAAAACCTGTTCAGGGGTGTGACTGTACGCAATTACAGAGCCAAAACCATTCTACAGGTCAACATCTGGCCTTCATTGAACCGATTGTATTAATGAAGGCAAATTAAATGGATTTACTTTTTCATTTCATGTATGAGTAATGGGGTGGCGAATACAGCAAAATATATATAAATATATTATAACGGAATATACATTTTCATGGTAATTTGGTATCTTAAAGTCTTTTTTTACATCATCTAAACAGGACAACAGTTTTTACCCCACACATTGCAACACACTCATTACAGATTGACACTTTGTGACTTTTAATACCAAAAACTAGGGCTGGTCTGAATGCCATTTTTTGACCTTCGAGTATTCAGTAGTGAAAAACATTGAATATTCGAAGCTTCGGTGGGAGGGGGCTGAATGTATTCTTATCTTGTATT
>JBBMFX010000035.1:10357763-10376902 GCA_037832545.1 Rhabdalestes septentrionalis | reverse complement strand
GTTTTTTTCTTCTTCTTTCGAATATTCGAATCTCAAAATGAAAACTCGAATGCCATCACGCCGAACGAATACTCGAATATTGGAGTCCAGCCCTACCAAATACTCTGTTTAACTTTTGCAGGAAGATAGCAAAAAGTAAGAAACAGATTAATCAAGAAATAATGGTGACAAAGTTGTATTTTTCTTGCAGGCAGTACAACTCGGAAGCAGACCCATTCTGCTAAAGTAGCTCATTACAGACGTACTGATGAAAAAGTGAAGAATAGTCCACATGAGCAGCTTTGACCTGTGATACGAAATATTCCAGTAGAGTCCAGACCCCAAATTACTGCAGACCAATTAGCCAACAGCAGTCAGCCCCTCCCAGGCAAAAGGTATGAAGTATATCAGCAATTATTAACAAAGCCACCCATTTAACTTGAAGAAATAGAGGCAGGCGGAAAAATGATCTTGTAGACATGAACCATCAGAGGGTTTGGCACAGAAATCCAAAGACAACATAATTGGAAAAAAGAAAAAAAAAGTAAACATGGGATACGTTCTTCAAACAGTTGTGCTGCTTCATGAATAGGAAAGTTTCTGTGGGATAACTACATGATCTTCACATACCTCAGGATCACAAACATCACGGTTCAGCTACAGTTCAGCTATCTGCTCACTCAGCTCTTCTCCAGCATTTAACAGAACTGAAAGGTCTCAGCAAGGAAATTAAACTGATTACAATACTTAAATGAATGTCTTAATAGGTTCCCCCACACGGCACCGCACACACACTCCCTCGCCTTTCCACCTGCTGAGTTCCTGCCACTTAAACCCCAACAGAAAAAATCTAACACACCGCTAACAGCTGTAACTGTGATAGGGGCTGCCTGATACATTTCAGATGTACAGAGAATCTGATTTATACATAAGATGGTGAATTCCAGAACTGTTCCCAATGCATTCAACTACTGTTGTACTAAATGTATTAACTTCAGCATTTACTATGCAATAAGCAATTTATAACTGCTTCATTAAAACTGATGAATCAATTAACATGAAGTTGAATTGGCTTACTGATTCATATGCTATATGTATATCTATCCATCCATATCTATATCTATATCTGTAGATAGATAGATAGATAGATAGATATAGATATATGTGTGAGTGTGTGTGTGTGTGTGTGTGTGTGTGTGTGTAATCTCTGCACAGTATTTAATGATTTAGCTAAGGCCTTTTTAATTGTCTGGGCATATAAACAAACTTATAACTTGGTAAGTCATCAATAAAAAAATTATTATTATTTTTTTTTTTTACTATAACAATAAAAGACCAACTGCAACAAAAAACATGACATTGGTTTATAGCTCCAGTCCCAGTGGGACACACTTTAGGTAAACCTCTGCCCTTAACACACCTGATCCCACTCAAGTCCTGGATAACTACCCGATGAGTTGCATCAGATGTGGGGTCTCAGGGACTGGAGTTAAGGCCAATGATTCATGACGTTTCACAACAAAATGCACAAAGAGGTCCAGTTTTGTGAGAAAGTAGGTAATGGATTTGCAATGATTACAATTACACAATTACACTACTTCTAGGAAACAAGCAGTGACGAAGGAGTCGATTTTACGAATCCAGTACCCAAGCTGGAGGCACTGAATACAGGATTATTTTCATTTATTAGTGATTCATAGTGATCTAAATGCAACTGATCTAGATCCGTCTGCATAGACTGACACAACTTCCAATGAAGAACTTGTTTTTATATCACATTGAGATATGTAACCTTCCTCGTGAGTTTCAGCATCTCCTCGAGGGTCCACTCACAGACCAGAGTAGAAATGAGCTTGTTACACATTCACCTGCACTTATCTCACTTAATTAACAGAAGAAAAAAAAAAACATTCTCAAACTCCACCTAGCCTGTCTGCAACTGTCTGTAAACAAAAAAAACATTAACCTTCCGCTTCTGGACCTTTACTTGCCTAAAAAGGAGAGCTGAAGAGTGAAATATCTGGTCTGAAATGGGTTTGTTGTAGATGAAGGGCTGCTAAAGGTTGATGCAACTTACTGTCTCATGTAAACAACATGGATTTTTTATGCAGATTTTAACCGTGCTTATTGTATCATTCAGAAGTTAAGGGGGTTTAGTCTTCAAGCCCATATCAAGCTGGAGGGACACAATTTAAAGCCATAAAAGCGAATAAGTTTAGGCTGGAGGAGCTAGCAGGGCTCCAAGAGGGACGAGGCAGGCTAGCAGCCTAGCTCTGTATGCTAATGTCATTCTGCTAGTTGTGGAGAAAAAAGGAAGAAAACACTTACTGTGTGCCTGGATTGTGGAAACATCATGACAGTTTCTGGCGTGCCCACTTTCTCCTCAAACCCTTGGCAAGCGTTTGGCGACTAAAGCTTCTGGAAATGTTGTTTTTTTGGGGTTTCTCCTTCTTTGTTCTGATGAAGCTGGCTAGCTAAGCCTGCTAGTATGGCAGCGACACAGGTAGGGCTGATTAGAGGGGCTCTGGCTCGGAGATTTCTCTTCAGGTAGCATTCGGCACTGGGGAGAATAAAAAACAGAATAAACCAAGCAATACAGCCTCTTTTCTTCACCCTCGTCAAGTCCTGACCACGAAGGAGCTGGGAGACGCCTGCCAGCCCCCTCTCTGCCCTGGAGCTCTGTGTTCAGACTGGAGATGACTGAGTGCTCTGCCTCCTCTGGATTGGTTTGTGCTGTGAAAGTGCTGGAACTGCACACAGAACACAGCCTTAATCTTCAGTTTACTGGCTTTTATCAGGGTCTCTGGATGAAACCCTCTTTCCCTAGCCTCCCCTGAACAAACCACGGTTAAAATATATTAATACTTTCACCACATTTGTGCAAAAAGGTCTAAAGATGATTATTGGCCGGATTCCCTCCCTAACACCACACGAGGGAGACAAATATGCATTTCTTCAGGTACTGAGCCAGAGTAATCACGAATTTAGTCCCTTGTTCTGAAAAAGGACCAGACACTTCTCAGATCAGTTTAAATGAAAGTAAAATGGCCCCTTATGAACACACCACAGCACACGGTATGAACAGTGTAAAGTTCATTCTCTGCGTTCACCAAGTGAAGCAGTGGCCAGCCAGTAAACTCAGTGGTGCCCTAGCAGTCCTGGGATTCAAACCCACAGCCTTCTGATGGCAGGGGCAACTCCTTAACCACCCGTTTACTGTAACAAACGATCCTGCATCCTCTTGTCTTATTCCCTCATTAAGGTCCACTTCGGACATTAATGTAGTTTTAGGTACCATAATGTGTCATATTTTCTGTAATAAATTGATCCCAATGGAAATTATTTGAGTCATATGCATTAAACCCACACACGCGAGTGAAGCAGTGTGCAGCCACCACAGTGGCATCACTAGAATTCCTGGGATTCAAACCCACAGCCTGCTGAACCCAGGGTATCTAACTAAGCACTGGGCCTCCAGGTGCCCTGTTTGCTATATTAAAGGACCTGTATTCTACAACTGTTTATCTTATTCCCTGCTAAATGTCCTCTTAGGACATTTGTGTAGTTTGAGGTGCCATGAGGTAACATTTCTTTCTTTTTATTTTGTATGCTAAATTGATCACGGAGGGAATTATTTGATTCCTTTGCATTTAACCCATTCGCTAAGTGAAGCAGATGGCTGCGTCCGGGGAGCAGGGTCAGAGGACGATACCTCGCTTAAGGGAAACTCAGTGATGCTATCGGCAGTCCAGGGTATCAAACCCACAACCTTTTCACCACATGGGTAACTCCCTAAACACTAGGCATCCGGTCACCCTATTTACTGTATTAAAGGCCTTTCCGTCTTATTTCTTACACTTAGGAAGTCTGTGTAGTTTTAGGTACCAAACATTTTCTACATACTGTTTCTTTGTATGTTATTTTATACACTAAATTGATCCCAGATGAAATGACTAGTCTTCTGCATTTAGCTAAACTACCAAGTGAAGCAGTGGGGTTCCACCAATGTCGGTAACATTATTGGTAATCCTGGGATTCGAACCCACAGCCCTCTGATTGCAGGGGCAACTCACTAACTGCCAGGCCACCGGCTGGTGATTTATCCCTCACATTTAGGCTTGTTGTTAAATGACAAAACAATTTCACACTCATTGCAATTGCGGTTTAGTTTTCCTAGGTGGCTTGATTAGATTAAGACCATATCACTTTGCGCAAAATCAAATACCACTCATGAAACCCCATTTAAAAAAACTGTAGTGAAGTGTTTACATGCAACAGCAAACTCAAACGGTTCAAGGTTTAAAGTAACTTTGGACCTTGAAACGCAAGTAAAAAACAAAAATGAGGAATATGGGCAGATTCAGAGGCAGTTCAGTTTTGTGGTTCCAATAAAGCGAGAAGACGGAACAAGTATAGGAACAAAGTTTATTCCAATTTAAAACGGATAATTTTTCTTCCAAGGAGAAGGTTATGAAAATCGTTTTCATGTTTGAATGAGGTTCAGGCAACAGTGGTTGAAATGAAAACATACAAAAGAGAAATATGGCTAGAATACTGTAAATGATCAACAGTTAGGCCACCCGACCCTCCCCAGCAAAACTAATACATGCATTTAGATGTTGTTTCATTAAAAACAGCAGTTTATCATCTTTAGCCTTAAATAAAGAATGAAACTGTCTTCTTTTTTTTTAACTTAATCACATACTAGCTGTTGGCTTGCTTTAAAAACAGGACCATAAAATACACAGACCCAAGTCCTTTTTTTAATGATTTTACACAATATTGGCACTTGTTAAAAGAGTCTGGCTCTACAAAGAAAGGGAATTGGCACACTCAATATAGTACATCATTTACATTTGGTATGCTTTAAAAAAAAAAGAGCAAAAGAAAAGCAAAATACTTTGATTTTATACACCATTACAAAAAAAATCCTTTCTATTAAGTGGTCCTACATACAAGTGTTCAGGTAATGTATTAGCATTAAGGAAAAGAAATAATAAAATAAAAATTAGCTTCATATTTTATATACCCAACACATCAGCATGGAGCTCAAACGAAAACATCTTTTTCCATTAGTGTTCAGATCTCTGAGTACCAGGAATGTGCTTGGACAGACAGAAAAGTTGCAGGATCTCAGCAGGTTCAGCATAGAAGAGAACCTTGGGAAAACAAAAACTAACCATCAAGAATTCAGGAGCTGGACAAGCACCCCTGGAAAGCATATGAATGATTAAAGCTTAACATTCATTTCTGGAATACATGATGTCGGGATGTACTCTTAGTGTTTTCTGTTAACAGGAAAAATCGCAGGATCTGGTATGTTATGTCCAAAAGTATAGAGACACACCCTAATGAACAAAGTCAGATATTTTGGTTGACATAAGTTCCACTGAGCTGTTGGTTATACATTCTATAACCAACAGCACTGGACTGAAGCAGTGGAAATGTGTTCTCCGGATTGATGGCGCTCTCTCCGATACATTTAGGATGTGCCGGAGCTCTAAAGCTCTAGTAACTGAATGCAAACAAACCCTCACAGCAATTTTATTATATTACTGCAAATTACCTGTAAAGCCTTCCCCAAAGAATCTGTTCCTGCGAAAAAGGGGACCCCCATTTCAACATTACAGACTAAACATTGAATGAGCAAGTGTCTACATACTTTTGGACAATGTATGTGGTTATTGTAGGCAATACAGCCCAACTTTAGTGTTTGTACTGATAAAAAAAAATTATAATAAATTATACAGCTCACAATCAGAAATGCCTGACTGAATATGACGAGTGTTGATATCACCATTATGCAGGCAGTGATACTGCACATTTGAAGGGTGTTCAATACCACAAGGGTAGCTTTGCTGGCCCGGCACCTGGATTCTTCATCCAGAAGATATTAATTCAGCTAGTATTCAAACCAATGCCATGCATGAGGACGGGGCTTACAGTCTATAATAATTTAACCAAAGTTGAACCAAAGAACAGCATGTACAGTGCAACACTGGCACAAACGTCCAAGCCAAGAAAGAAAAGCTTCACTAATACATCCAGATACAGGCAAAAGAAAAGTTCTTAAGTGATGTGTGGCACTAACAAGATAAATACTTGTACCCTCCGTGGGTTCAGCATGGGCCAATGCTCTTCTCAAGCTGCAACACCTCTCAGGATTCAAGTGTTCTGATAACAATGATAAATAGCACAGACAGAACATACCGATCACTGTTATTAAAGGGAGTATAATACAAAGGAAGATGTTTGGCCATCCATAAATCTGACAATTCTGGCAATAAATGAATAAATCAAGTGGGGCACAATCACCAAAGGAACATAAGTGCTTTTCATAACCAGGCCCCAAGGATCTCGGAATCAGACAAGCCCCCGTTGTTGCACTGGACCAAACATTGCATAAATGCGAGATGCTTGAGAAAATAATTAAGAAATATGAGTTCTACAACTTCCATATTAACCTCTACATTTCAAGCCCAACAGAGTATGGTCCATACTAGCGTAAAAGGATATTCAATTTTATCGCTTAAAAGGAAAAAATATATACACACACACACACATACAAGAGCAGAACTTTTACCTGAAGCCCGCAGTTACTTAAGTGTTTCACATGGTGCTCTGTTCACGTTAAATCAAGCTAGATTCGTAAAACACCATGGAAAAAAAA
Source organism: Rhabdalestes septentrionalis (assembly GCA_037832545.1). Classification (NCBI taxonomy): domain Eukaryota; kingdom Metazoa; phylum Chordata; class Actinopteri; order Characiformes; family Alestidae; genus Rhabdalestes; species Rhabdalestes septentrionalis. Next base: position 10,370,253 of record JBBMFX010000035.1, on the reverse strand, counting down.
CAAACAAACAAACAAACAAACCTGTGGTCATGATAACTGCCCTACCACTCACACATCAACACACCCTCTCCCTGATTCAGTATCTCACTTCATTGCACCTATTGCTCTGTAGTCTTCAATGGAGTCCTTTCGTTCCGCCACCCATTAGTAGCCCTTGTAATGAAAGCATGAACACTAACCTGAATTACGTCGCAAAGACAAAAATAAAAACCCAAATAACAATCTACCTACTGACCATATCAGCTATGGAATTTGAAAAGCTATCTACAGCAAGATCTAAGATATGGTACTGAAAACAATACCAAAGAAAACCTCATGTTACAAAATACAAGCATTGACCAATTAAGAATTAAACTACTGACATCCTATTTGCATAAAGCGGCATGAAAATTTAGCTTACGCTTCTCAAGCATTGAGAAAAAAAAAAAAAAGAAAAAAGGTGACAGCCATGTACGATTTGCTGAAAGAAAAGTAAAATGACTAGCCGATAGATTTTTACAGCAGTATGGACTCTGACCCCCACTCACATCAAAGAATCGCAGGGGGAGGAAACGAGTCCTGTTATTAAAATTATATATCTGGTCCATAAATTACATAAATAGAAAATATTGATTTCACTTTGTACAGCACTCCTTTGTACTATGTTGGCCAAAAGTAATGTTCTACATTGAACCAGCAGTTTCAACACTAAAAGTGATGTTGGGGTGGTGTAGCTTTTACATTTGCTTAAAACTCTTGATTCTTAACCTCCATTTACAGACAGAGCTTTGAGATTACCTTCATTTGTTAAATGTAACCATGAGAAAAGCATGATACACTGCATAACAGCATTTAACAACCATAACACATTGTCTAAGTAATAGATACTATGTGGCAAAATAACACCTGAATTATATTAAACTTCTTGAGCCAGAGTTTCTTAACAATGTATGTAAACAAACATGAAATACAAATTTGTTTCGCAAACTTCATTAAATATTCATTTTTGTCCCTTCAAATGTACCGAGTAAAGCAACTAACACTGGTAAAAACATATACTTCATAAGTAGCTGACTCCAAATTTGGCGAACGGTACAGATGGAAGAGGAAACCTATTGTTATGCTAACAGTTTGGATAAAAATCAATCATTCAGTTTGTTGACATTGAGCTGTCATTTATTTTTGGCCATTAAAACTACATACTGAACCTCTGGTGATAACACCATTGTTGATCACTAATTTGGCGGGGGAAGCTATCTTCGCATGGTTCGTGAATAACCACTGCTTGTCAGAGAGCAGTGGTAGCGAATAGACATTTTGTAATTATTTGCAATTTACAAAAATCAATGGTCAGTTTCTCCCACTCGCCGTGAAATGTCTTAACACCCATTTTAATTCTAAAAACAGATCAAGGTACATTCAAGGATACCAGGTGAAGTTTAGCTGAAGCTTAGCCATGTAGACGCACGCAGAAAAACTGCACCTAATGCCCTGCTAGAATCGTGCCCATGCCAACATTTGTTGCATTTAATACTCCATTCACAACATTTCCTCTCAAGATGAAGGTCAGGGTCTCCTTTGATCAAATTCTTTCCTCTGTTGTCACCTGCAATTGAGCTACAGTGCAAACTAGGACCCTGTTGACCACCACCACACACAGTCCAACTGCCCCAGCCCTTCCATTAGAGAAGCAATCAGAAGGGACGGGCAGAACAGTTATCAGCTGATGGGAGAAGACAAGAGTCTGCCTCTTCCTTCAGCAACTGATAACACTGCCAGATGGGCAAAAAAGGACAAATAAAAGAAGTACAAATAAGAAACACCTGTGCCTGCAAAGAAAAAAGACTTGTGTCAGTCTTGATTATGATAAGAGTATACGTGTGTAGGTGTGTGTGTGTGGGGGAAGTACATAAAAATCTTATATTCTGGGCTGCAGGTGTCCCGCTTCCTCACTCCGTCCTTCACACCAGGTTGTACTCTTTGAGGTTGAGCTGCAGGATGGTGTCTTTGACTGCAGCAAAGACGAAGCGGATGTTCTCCGTGTCCGTGGCGCAGGTGAAGTGAGAGTAGATGATTTTGTCACTGTCCGGGTTCAGGTCCACAAACATCTTCAGAATGAACTCGCGCCCGGCCTGAGCATCTCTCTGGGGACCTGAAAGTGGACGAAAGGAGTTTGGACTGTTTTGTTTTTTTGTGCCACAATCAAAGAATCTCCAAGTAAAGCCAGCATTTCCAGAATTATTAAAGATATTTACTCATGTCTGTTAGACAAAAACAGATGTCTGTTCATCTTATTACTTTAACATTGCAGTTCCTATCAGAATAAAGAACCAGAAAACTGATCCCGGAGGAATGTTTTGACTGCGCACATGAGGACAATAAAATATAAAGTATAAATAAATCCAACACTTTGACAAAATTTGTGATATTTCAAATGGTAAGACCATTTTAAATTTACTCATTACATCAATACAATCCTCTCATTAATCACCATCACTGAACAGACTTGCAATGTTCCTCGGAAATCAACCAAAATCTATTCCATGTTACAACAAAATGTATGACATTCATGTAAATATTATAGTCATTATCTCATTTCTTGAAATTCATGAATCAAAAGTGGCACTACACATCTTGACCACATGATGTCTCTGTACACTTCTGTTTTAAGTGAGTGAAATGAGGGGGGGGGGGGACTTGGATAGGAAGCGAAGTAAATTTACCATCAAATTCAGGAAAGTAGTCGACCAGGTGAGAGTACATGATCTTTTCCTCCAGCAGGTCCTTTTTGTTGAGGAACAGAATAACTGAGGAGTTCTGGAACCAGGGGTAGGTGATTATTGTCCTAAAAAGGGCTTTGCTCTCTTCCATTCGGTTCTGTAAAACCAAAAGAGAAGCAAAAACTTGATTATAATCATAGACTGTAATTTATGGCCTATTCCAGCTCCTAACACATCCGAGATGAGCATTCTATAGCCCCTAGCTCCAAGAGTGTAGGGGGTGGAACAGAGTAAAAATGTGGAAAATGTGTTCGAGCTAGGAGGGCCTGAGGCCTAGGTGGAGGATCTGAACACTACAGGAGTACTGCAAAACGAAAGCGCATTTCGCCACTGATCACATAGGGATGGGTTCATATTTAAATCTGTTTCTAACAGGACACAGCCAGTCCATTTAGGATTCCACAGGGTTTTCATATGTTTGTGGTCAGGAATTTTTAATTTATTAAATTCTTTCAAATCTACATGTTAAAAACATTTCAGAGCATCATCTCTGATACAGCACAATACCAGCAAAATGCAAACACGTATGAATTATTTATATTTGGGCCAAAATCCAAAATCAGATGAAAACGCCTGTGGTATGTGCACAATTCAAGTACCCTGCTACTGTTTTTACACACCTTGAGTTAAAATCCAGGAGCCTGTGCAAACATTTCATCCCCAAAAGAAAAAAAAAAATCATTAAGTAAAATAAATAAAAGCACCACCAACAATCTTGGGAAAACTTAAGGTCAGATTATGTACATTAATTGATCAGCCATGCATAAAACCACCTGCTTAATGCTGTGCAGGACCTGTTGAGGCATGAACTCCACAAAACATCTAAGGTGTGCTTTGTTGCCAGGTGGGGCCTCCATAGTTTGGACATGTTGGTGTAGCACATCCCACAGTCATATAAATTATACAAAAGACCAGTTCACCTTCTTCGATTGCTCCATAGTCCCTTTCTGATGCTCACGTACACATTGAGGGTTCTTTCAGTTCTGGACAGGGATCAGCTTGGGCACTCTGAATGGTCTCCAGCAATCCATCCCCATAGGCTTGGTGTTCTGATACCATTCCATCATTTCATTTACTTTTTAGGCTATATATTGCAGTAGCTCCTCTGTAGGAATGGACCAGATGGGTTTGCCCTTATTTGTCCTGTGCCTCAATAATCCTGTTTTATGTTCCCTGGTTGTCTTTATTCGGTACAGTTTTGCTAAGTACTGACCATTGCTTGCCAGGAAGCCTGTGGTTTTGGAGATGCTCTGACCAAGTTATCTATTCATTGCAATCTGGCTTTGGTAAAAGTTGCTAATTTGCTTGCAATTGCATTTTCCTCCCCACACATCAGCATCAAGAACAGACTCATCTCACACTGCATAAAGTGTCCCCCCTTCACAGGTGCTGCGGTACCAGATATTGTCACATAACATGTCAGTTGTTTTAATGTTTTGGCTGACCTGTACATACAGTATATATGCTAACCCCTGCACAGTGACTACATTATGACCAGCGCACCTCATTATCGGACTCCACCAAGACCTGGTCATACTCGCTCAGGGCAACCAGAAACATGATGGACGTGACATTCTCAAAGCAGTGGATCCACTTCCTGCGCTCCGACCGCTGCCCGCCCACATCCACCATTCTGTGATTGAGGGAAGAGATATAGAAACGATATGATAATGATTATATGAGGGCTCACCTACGATACATTCCTGGATACACTTCAGTTTCTAGCAAACTGGTAACAAATACACTGGGATTAAACAGAACCACATTTTAATAACAATTGGAAAAATGGGAAAAATAATTCTTATAACTGGCACAAAGAGCCTTTGTGGTTGATAAATATTTCTTGTGTCACAACCATTGAATGTTTCAAGAAATAATTTAATTAATTTGTAGTTCAATTTACTTAACATTCAAATGATTCCATGTTTCTATGATCATTCTAGCCAGCTGTAATTTAGCTCTTTATAATAAAGAAATTAAATAAATAAAGCGGCCCTTTATAGTCAAATGTGAACAAACCACAACACAGTGTGGACAATGTAAAAATTATTTCACTGCATTTAACCTATTCACCAAGTGAATCAGGGGACTGCCACCAACAGGGGGCATACAAGTGTGTGAGGACAGTACCTTGTTAAAGGGTACCTCAGTGTTGCCTCTAACAATCCTGAGATTTAAACCCACAACCTTCCTATCGCAAGGGCAACGCCCTGACCACTAGACCACCAGCTGTCCCATTCCTTGAATATTATTATTTTATCAGTATAGGAGCTTGAGTAAATACTACCATTCAGGTCTTATATTTTCACAAAAATATATACGTTTGTATTTGAATATACCAATATAAGGATGCTGGCTACAACAGACATTTTCAACCATGGATCAAACATTCTGAACTATACCTTTTGCATGGACTTTATTGAAAATGAGCTGAATTTACTTTTCTGAGCCAATTATCACAATCACAAATGTTAATGCTTTCAATTCAGGTTTCTATTTAGCATCTAGCAATCCTAGTAAGGGTGTTTCTATTATCTCTGAGCTTTTCTTTATTCGCATACATAAACCTTAATAGTTATTGTAGTGAGGTAAATTGCACCAGCTATGTGGATAAAGATAAAAGGGAAAGGAAATGTGACACTGTATTTCTGGAAGGAAATGGCATGCAACAGGAAGAACAACATGCTGGAAAGAAAGTGTGAAATCTGGCTTGATGATTTGAAATTAGAAACTGCCAAGCAACACCACAGGCAAACCTCAGGGTGAAAGACACACAAATCACAGGCAAGAAAATATGTGGAGTATGGTGTGGAAGACATCAAGCGGGGCTTAGAAGGCCCCAAACAGCGAACATACAATCTGAGCCTTAAATCTACATCAACTACCATTGGCAATGTTGTATAAATGAATAAAACCAAACACTGAAGGACACCTCACTACTTTCTACACTCAATGGTCATTTTATCAGATAAAATCATGAACCCCTGGTCATAATACACAATTTGCAACAAAACACGCATGACAGGAACTTTTAACAAGACTTTCATTTTATCCCACCACGGCAACAATGATTCTGAAGCATCAGCAGCACAATTTTCTCCTCACAGTTTATAGCCAGTCGCCGTCCCAAAACGACGCCAGTTGAATGTTTAGGTCTGATCCACTTCTAATATTACGATCTTTTATTATTTATAGTCTTGTTTGACTTTATTAAATTTGTTCTTGGCATAATTTAGATGTGCAATGAAAGCCTAACACAGATAAACTTCTTACCGTATTAAATATACATTTTTAAGAGTCATAGAGAGCTCCCACTGAAATATCACCAAGGAGCACAGACATGGCTTGGGTTCAGGTCAATTTATTTGTAATGGAAAAACATTTGTTCCTGGGACATGCCACCACCAGGTCACTGCTATATTGCACTCTTTCTAGGAACATAGGGTAGGAAAACTGTCCAGTAATAGATGGAATAGTCAGTAACTCTATAGGATGCTTCTGATAAAATGGTCAATGAATACAGGTACAAGGTAAATGAACTGGAAACAGATTTTAGCAATCAGATCAGAGGCTGCTAACTACACAACGAGAGTCATCGGGAGCCAATAATTAGATTCTGATAAATTAACCGTGAATGATCTAACCAACCCTCAGCAGGTCACTGTTAGATGTGAATCCAGAGAGTTAAAAGAGAACGTAAGCACAGATCTGTTTCGTGTAGGCACCCTGGTCTCGCTACCTGCGTCCCCCAGCGGCCAGGCATTCGGCTTTGATAAATGGGCTCCTCCAGGAGCGCTAGCCTAAAATAAAGCTCCTTCGCTTCAGCCAACCTCTTTTCCTGCAGCTAGGATGACTGACTGACCTACTTACAAGGATAAGTGCTTCTGTGTAGGATGAGCTGCAGGAGAGCGAGACAATTTCATCGGGTTCCAAAGCAATTAAATGTTTGAGGAAGAGGTGTTTGGCAGGCGACCATGCAGGCATTGTGTGGTTTGAAACATCGCTGCTGAAAAAAAATCACCTCTGGTGTGATTCTTAATGTGCTGCTTTGTCCTCAAGCAGAGACAACAAGAGCACCCCTCTTGCATTAAATGATGGGTTAAATAATCATTAGGCATCAACATGGTACCGCTAAATACATCATATTATGCTAAGGATTACTGCAGAGAATGTCCTCTGAAGTGCATTTGTTCTGTGGACATGTTGAGCAGAGAGGGAACCTCTCAAGCTGAAGCTCGTTGGGAGCAGAGCTATTTCTAGCGGTGGTCCGCGTAGGCGGGCTCAACATGCCGGCTCCCCATCGATCTGCACGCTTTCGTAATCACTCCTGTTCAGAGGCATCCTCTCCTTTCTTCCTCTCCTCTCCTAGCTGGAGGAAGAGAGGCTGTGGAGTTCACAAACAGTACACGCTACGAGACTGGGCTACTGTTTGGGCTTCGCTAGGATGTTGTAACGCTACAAATAACTTAACAGCTTGTCACACCAATGTTAAGATACCAAATGTCTTAGGTCCCAGGTGGCACAAACTACGGCCGCCCTCCATCAGTTCACTGCTGCCTCTTGAAATTTTGCATTCAAACAGAATTCAAGACTACAGCTGATGGCCAGTTCACACATCCTGCACCGCAGTGAAAGAAGAGCCCTCTTATCATAGGAGCTGCAACATACTAGCACACTGCACAGAACAAAGATATTCTGTTTTACACACTGTACAGATCTTGCTTCTGTTGTCAATGTTTGCAATATTTGTTTAGTTGGAATATACTTTATGTATTTTATTACTTTACCTTAGCTATTTCAAATCTCTATTTTGTTAACTTTATTGCATCAGTCGATTCAGCAGCACACTTCACTACATGATGTCAAGATTCTTTGTCATGTACATTGTTATACAAGTGTGTTGCAGTTAAAGTGAGCCATCATTATTGCTAATGTAAAATTTGACAACTCTATTAAAAAGGTCATGTGTGACTCTTCATACATTTTATAGTGAATTAAAGTGTGCTATAAATTCTCAAACTTTGTTATTGTTGTAAAGCACCTTCCCACATATTGTGTGTGTGTTTATTAACAGTTTTCACATGTTTATCACTGGCAATATGATGCTCAAATTTATTTTTGTTTATGTAATTCAAATATTTAAACAACAAAACCAGTTAAACTGTCATCTCCAGAGAGAAAATCTGTGTGCATGGCAATTCTGTATGCTTGGTCTCTATCCTTGTGGATTGAAAGCTCACACTCAACTAATGACAGCAATAATTCAAGAAACTAAACTGGCCAAAAAGCTCTAATGAAAGCCCATTAGAGTCCATACAGCAGGACAGGCCATTTACTAACCACAGGTCAAAAGTCAGCCATCAACACTGGCATCTGAAGACCAATGACTGGCTTGGCGCGTCAAGGCACATAAAAGGCTACATAATGACCTGTTTCTTATTGTAGAAAACGGGTCGAAAAAGAACCAATGACAGTTTCCAACCTACATTTAAAGTAAATGATGTAGAATAAAAAAAAACAGCTTTTGAACATGCAAAGATGTTTAAACACTTAAAACAACATTTAAAAATGCAAGCATCACAACAATTAGGGACTTGTTTTGTCATGCATTTAGCTTCAACAGACAAACCTGACTGATAGTCGTACAAGAATTAAAATCAAAATTGACCATGACGACATGAAAATGGAGGAATAATTCCTGTCACTGATTTCTACCTGAAAATGATGCTTTGCAAGTCGAAAGGGTATTCAATGATCCCTGTGGTTGGAATGCGAACCCTAAGCACATCTTGTTGGGTTGGTAGATACGATGGGTCCGAAATTCGATCCAGATCACTTAGATAGCTAGAGAGAAAAGATTCAGCAAGGGATAGATGAAGTGGGAGAAAGAGAGAGGGAGAGACAAAGGGAGAGAAAATTGAGGCATTAGAGCAGATAATGAAATTTGCAATTAGGGTCAGTGGGCGTCTCAAGAAACACAAGGGATCCTACATTTGAGGGATCTGAACCAACACTCTTGTGAGTCTTCCGCTGTCCTACACCATCAAGCCCATGACGTCTCAGTTAGCAGCCAAAGCCCTGACAGCATCTCACTGACCTTTCCAAAACTCTAGCCGGTCATTAAAAAAACAAAAAAAACCACAACATTTGATTCTGGGGCATTACACAGAGCATCAGTAGCAACAGCAGAGACAGAACTTGTCTCAGATTTAGCAAGAGAAAATGTGATCAGGGCAAGCAGCGGTGCAGCAGCAAAGTATCTTGACAGTGACAGAGGTGATGGCAGGGCCACAGCAGGTCTGGGGTCAGCGGTACCTGAAGATTATATTCTCCAGATCAAAAGGGTACTCTATGATGCCAGTGGTGGGCACTCGGACCCTCAGCACGTCCTGTTGGGAGGGTATGTACCCTGCAACAGCTATGCGGTCTATATCGCCAAGGTAACTGTGGGTGTGAATGAGTTACAGCACAAGAGAAATACAGAAAATACAAGTATGTACCTGAGCACAGATGTTTTGCATAATGAAGCAATTATCTCACAAAAGTGTAAGCTTAAACACAGTCAAAAGATTGTCAATGATGCACAACAGGTCTGTGACTCAATTGCTTTTGGGGTATTACATAACTGGCAACTAAATGTGATTAAAAAACAGCAAGATACCTATTATTAAAGCCATTTCACATGGAATAAAAAGACAAGGTTAGGAAAGACTAACACAGCCACACTCACTATTTGGTGGAGTCAGAGAGCTGGTATTCTCTCCGGCGGTCGTAGGATTCCTGGATCCCTGGGTCAGCCCACAGCATCTTTATTGCACTGATGTAGGGCTGGTCGAACGAGCACACCTTCTCCACGTCCACTTCTCGCACCAGTAACGCATTGGCCTGTGGGTAAAAATCAAAATACCTACACTGTACAACACTCTAAATGGTAAAAGTTTCCCCTCATAGAACCAGACTAAGACACTGGTTCTCACTAAAAGGGGACTCCCTCCATTTTTTTGGCCCCCAACTAATCCACAGTGAGCACTCCGAAGCAGAACTGAATGGCTGACATAACGGGGGTCTGAGAAATACCACAAATGTGGAATCCTGGGGGTCCCTCAGGACTTCACATCAAGTACCCGTCACTTGGAAAGTTCTTTCATTCTGATTCTTTCTTTAATTCATTCTTTAATTCTGATCTTTCACAAAAATTCCATCTTCTTTAAAGAACAACCTAAACCTTATCATGTAATAAATATACATCTCAAATGTGTGTGTGCTCATGCACGCAACAATTTTAGACATCCCTGGGCATTTAATCCTTTTAACTCGTTTCCCATTCATATTTTTAAAAAATCATTTGAGGGATTGGGAATATTTCACTGGAGTAAAAGCATAAGGCGATGTGCAGAATTTCTTTAGTCATCCATCACCATGAGAAATCGAATACAACAATGATGTGCAACAAAGGTGTCTAAAGAATCACAGCATGAAAACTGTGTACGTTAGGTCAGGTTTTGCGTCAAAACATACCCCAAAGTACAATCAACCTGAACCCATAGAATCACATCATTTCCCAACAAAAAGCGCCTTCTCCCTGAGTTTTACATTCAGTTGATCCGACCCACTCCATGCCACAGCAGGCTTTCATTCTCACCTTGTTTTGCTCGTACTTGTACTGGATCTTGAGATTGTCCATGGCGCGAATCATGGCTTGCATGGAGGTGAAGATGTTCTGGTATACGAGCTTGGTGAAGCTACGCTTGTCTTCATCATTGTACCCCGACCCATGGATGATGCGCATCTGTTTGATGAATGTGCTCTTGCCACTCTCTCCCGTACCTATAGCAGAAAAGACAAACAAAATACTTCAGTGCTGAATGAACTAAATATTCCAAATACATGAAGGGAAGAACTTTTTCTCTACTTTAACATGCTGAGAGGCACTCAGTCATTTATACAAAAAAAAAATCTATGTATATCGGAGGAAACAAATGGAACTAATGATGTAATAAATCAGAATAATTTGAGTGGAAAGAAATAAAAAATATTTTTTCATGTTTTGCTGTTTCTCCTGACCTCAAATTTTCAGGCTCTCTTTTTCACACACACAAACAGCTATATGCTGACAGGGGAATCCCATTAAAAGGCCTGGTGGCATAAGCACAGCTCCCTCAGACTCAAAAGGACAGGGCCAAGATCTCAATGAGCAGTGAGACAGAAACTCAGAGATACACAGCCAGAAACTTATCACAGGCACAATATTTGTCCCTCATCTTCCAACTAGTTATCTCAAACCACTATACAATAGCCTCAATATTCTTCTGGTACATTCACACATACAGACACAAGCAGTCCAACGGTGAATCAAGTCACGGAAATGACGATGGTTGTCAAAATGTTTCAATTAACTCATTAATCAATCCATAAGTTAAAATGTTTTTACGATATACCAGCTATATCATCATCACAGTATTATCATCAGAATATTATAGCAGTTACAGGAAATCTGGCAGTATTGGAACTCCAGCAGCATGGATATTTCATAAACGGTTGGCGTACAGAATGAGCATCTGCCAGGTGTTGGAGCTCTTTTCCCCCCACTTAAAGATACAAATGGAGTGTGTGTTAAACTTTTTATTTTTGTATGATTTTTTTTTTCTATACTGGATTGGGGTTCATGTGAAGCACTTTGAGCGGCACTCTGTATCTACTGTATAAATAAAGTTATTACAACTTGTTATTACAACAATAATTTTTGCTTATGTATATCCACTCTGTCTGACTACGCGTTATACATGTCTGCACCATGACATGACGAGCTAACCGCTAAAGGCTAAACACAAGCATGTTTCTTCATAATGCTGAGATAAAAACATAATTTTGGGTTTATTTTGCCATTAGTTTGGGATATAATTTCCCATTTGATCCCTCTGATGTACAGAATCAGACACATATAATCAGAACCAAGATGCCCTTCCAAAAAAACGGCAGGTATATTAATCTTACTGCATATGAAAAGTCTTTTTGAGAAAGGAAATGCAAAAAAACAAAAGCTAAAAACACGAATTTGCACAAAATCGCTAATTCCTCACGCTGTTGCTCCGAACCACTTTCCGAACATTCTTTAGGTTATTTAAAGCGTTATTGTGGTATAAGAACAAATCGTATCACAATGTTAGTTGGCGAGGATATTAAGTCGTAATTTCATTGACGAAAGCAACACTAGCTTACAAGTTAAATAATTTTGGCAGGCAAAAATAAATAAATTTCTTGGTCTACATGAATGAGGCAAATGCTTGTTACTACTTTAAGCTAAATCCCTTCAGATAGACTCAATGCCATTTTCAGCAGTGAAAGAGAAACATATATATAAAATTACCATTTTTTGGTGCAAACATTGAATATCTGTTAATATTACATGCTTTGGTTTTTCAAAAAATTGTTAAGACTCCCTAAATGTGACTGACCAGGGTTGCTAGGCCAAGTGCAGACAGGTTTTAATTATGTAGGTATTTCATGCTGATTTTTCTAGCTTAGTTCTTCAATGATCATTAAGAAACTATGCTGAGCATTATTAATTACTGTAGTGTGTAATATCCCCGATTTTATATTTTATTCCTGAATTATTTTTTATTATAGATTTCCACCATCACAATAATATCTTACAATTTCAAGGGCAGCTCTGTGACAATCTTTTTGTTGTTTTCATATTAATAAGGTGGAGCTCACCTTTCAAGTTTGGT
>JBBMFX010000035.1:10344385-10357663 GCA_037832545.1 Rhabdalestes septentrionalis | reverse complement strand
AATTTCAAGGGCAGCTCTGTGACAATCTTTTTGTTGTTTTCATATTAATAAGGTGGAGCTCACCTTTCAAGTTTGGTCAACTTTGGTTATTCTTTCATGGTTTTGTTTCACCTTGGTTTAATGATGACTTCAATCCAAGTTTATAAAGACCAAATTCTTTTGGATGGTCTCTGCTCATTTTCTTCCCTAGTAGGTTTTGCTATGCAGTAACATCTAGGTCAGGCCACAGACAGATACTTGATCCATTTGCTGTACCAGAGTCCTGACCTGCACAGCATCGATGGTGACCTTGTATACCTTGTATACAACAGCAGAGTGAAAGAAGATTAGATTTTCAAAAAACATTTAATACATTTTGATACAAACAAGATGATGTGCATGTTGGCAATTTAACTAGGTTTCAATGGTAGCATCCTGTAACCCTGATCTTCACAGATTCAGATTCAACTTCTCAACTGGTGAAAACAAAGCATGCACAACGGGAAGAATACAGAAACCCTGGCCACTGCACACAGTCTTGGTGCAGTAACGGTTGTCATGGCAACCCATTACAGCATTTAGCACACAGTAAACCGATTTTCAAAGAGCAGGCCAAACTGTGCCCCCCTACTCACAGCAAATAATGGCTCCACCCTGACAGAGAAACTGACCAAAAATAGGAAATGTCAGTTAAATATATCCGTCAAATTCAAAGTATACCATTTGACAGGCACTACAGAATTTTTTTTGCTACCCACTGCTACAGCGCTGGCTCCAAGGCTATAAATTAAAGCCAATGGCTGAAGTGACGTATAAGCACCATCTAAATTTAAACGAGACTGAGGCAGGTCAGGTTGTGCTTCCCTGCATCGTCGCAAATCAATCTACTGCAGCTGAAAGACTAAACAAGGAGCATACACTTAAAACAACAAGATGGCAGAGAACATGTATTTCACAATGTATGAAGAGCTATCTCGTGCAAGGTCTTTTAGTTTTAATGGAAGCAACAGATGATCACAACATCCTTTTTTTTTTTTTACGTTTAGCTCTGATAGGATCTTCCAAGCAGGATTTGCTTTTTATCCTTTTCATCAGAATAAGAATTTTATTGATCCCTGATGAAACTGATTATGATGTAACTTTTGGGCAAAAACACAATTCGAAATTCAAGGAGAACTATTCGAAAATGTTTCGAAAATCAACGCCCCTGTGATGATCTGTGATTTGTGGATCTGTGGTTTGCCAGCTTCATATGACACAGTTTGCGCTGAACTTCATTGCCATTTAACGTAAACAAGTCCCATACTAGCCTTTTTTTACTTTTTTACTAGCCTTTTTTACTAGCCTTAGGTCTCTGCATTACTCACGCCGCGTGGTAAAATTCAGTTTTCTTCTTCTGGAGTAGCCTATGGGCTAGTGCCTGTAGGGAGCTTTAGTGTTAGCGACACCCTCAGGCTGAATTAATGCGTTACATGACGTTTTAGTGAGGAAACGTCCTCATTTCTGTTCCGCGCTTTTTTCGGAGTCCTTTAAGTGAGATAACGGTATTCGAAATAACTTCGATATTTTAGCATGTATCGAATCATCGAGTATTCGAAAATCATGTCTCATTCCTCATCAAAATGTGGTGGTAGGTAAGAGAAGTGGATAGAAATACAATAGATTACAAATAGTGGTTTGGAATTGTTCTCCATGTCAAGTCTGTTATTGCACGTAATTGTGACATAAGTAGTAGTGATATTGCATGTTCATACTATTGCATAAGTAGTGACATAAACGACATTAGCAGCGACCTCGGCTCACTTCAAATCAAATTCGACTAGAAGTTTGGATGTCCTATCAGGACCTTTTTCTAAAGCAGGCATGCACAACCTTGGTCCTGGGGGGCTGGTGCTTGACCCAGTTTGGTGGTTCCCACTAAACCTGGAAACTCTTAGATCAGCTGAATTAGGTTCGCTTGAGCAAGTAAATGACCAAACTGTGTAGAAGACAGGCCATCCAGAACTGAGGGTCTGTGACTATCACACATCTGATTAGGTGATTCTTGCACACAATTTTTACAGTACTGTACTGAACGGGAATGAAGACAGAAAATATTGAGAGAAATATTGAGACCGAAAAATGTTGTGCTTACAAGCATGGAATTTGGCAGACACCCTTATCCAGAGCAACTGACAATCATTAGTTACAGGGACAGTCCCACTAGGTAAACTTAGGGTTAAGGACACAATGGCAGAATGTGGGGGTCTGAATATGTGACATTGCACAGGTGGGTTTTAACCACTAGGCTACTGCCACCCTTGTGCTGATCTACAAGTCCAAAAATCCTCCTGTGTGAGAACGCGTGCTCATTTGTTGCTACGCACATGAGGATGTACCCAATAACTGGTGCTCATCCCTGTGTCTGCAGCCCACCAAAGACACAACAAAGAGAAACTGTCGTGCTTTTATTGCCAAAAAAAGGTAAAGGGCTGAACCTGTCACTTATTATTTTTGCTAGAAGTGCACAGAAAGATGTGATTCATGAAATGTGCAGTCAATGACTGGAGGAAATTATCCTGTATGAAAACACATCAGAATTAATAATCTCCTCCATCCAATATAGCCAGAACAAGTCCTGGGATTATGCCAGAAAGTGCTCTACAAGGCAATTATCAGTGTCAGGTTGTGTGTACCTTTGACAAATTAGGAATTTTTCATTTCTGGATGCTGTGTGACATGTCTGAATTAACAGGGCTGCGAAAAATGTTTAGTTGCTATATTGGCCTTTCCATTTAATCCTAAACAAACAAACCTTGCAGTATACTGTGAGCTTCCTAACTAACCTTAATGATGACATTTTGTCAGTGGCTGGATAATTTAAGGTATAATCGAACCAAAGTAAATTTAAAAAAAATGCAGGTCAAACTTCAGTCATGTCATCATTATCACATCAATTATTAATCAGGTTTAATATACAGCTAGGCATAGTACATAGCAACGTAATCACAATTTGATTCTATCCGTGACATGTAGCCTTACTCTGGTCCCTCTGTTGGTTTTCCAGCTATGACTTCTTGGGGGACATCCAAAGGTAAGAAGCAGGAGATGAACTCATCTGCTTCAGATCATGCATTAAGCTAGTGCACAGCTGTTTCAGACAACTGCGGGCAGATAAAAGCCATTCTGATTTATTTTGCCTGCCCTCCGTCATAAGATTTAACCCTCCCCCTCACCACTCTCACCCTGGAAGCCAGACTTCTCGTTGCCTGGGACACCAGAGTGGTTGGCAGTACAAAGTCCTGCCAAGGCTCTTCCAATTGGTCCCCTGAGCAAGTGAGATCCAAAACTGCACTCTAAAGGTTCTGTCTATGAATGGATATGAAGAATGTCAGAAAGCAGCCTGGGATTTTAATTGTGAGGCTCATTTCAAGTAAAAAATATCCTGATGCCTCATGACAACATGCCCCTTTCTTAGTTTTAAGGGCATTCTCTGCATTCCTTCCCTTGTACTGGACTGAAATGTTTATCCGATAGTCAAGCCATTTTTGGTTCCTGGTCAGCCAAAATTTCCAGTACCACTCCTCCCATCTGGGTAAGAGAGAAGCAAGCATCTTTTATGGTAACAAGCTAATTAGTTAAAGTGCCCATTGATGGATATAGAAAGACACAAATCCTCTGATGAAAACCAGACTAGGATTCATAATACAAGATAAAAGAGAACTGAGAATACAGGCTTAAAAATAAAGGACATTTATAGCCAATGCCAGTTGCCATTACAGAACTGGCATTTAGTGTTCACCTCCAAGTGTGTGGAGCTGTTTCAGTAATGCTAGTCTCGACCCTCCTAGCCAGTATAATCAAGTGATTATACTGGGGGAGACACCTAGTGGGTTGAAGAAGAAGAAAAAAAAAAAAAGATATCACCAAATGGTGGACCGCGTTCCGGATCCGGACCGGGTGAATGTTCTACTCAAAACTACTCGTAGATACTGACCCGAGGAAAAAAACAAACAATTTACAACACGTTTTGATTGATAATGTAATGTGTTTTGTATTTGCCTGCGACTCCTTTTATTTATAGTAAAAGAGTTAATTGTGCACTCATTTCATTTTCTGCATTGAAAATGAACAATACATTTTGAGTAAACAATAGGAAAATGTAGACATAGGGGAAGGCTATAAGTCACAAAATGGACTTCAGTTCGGACCTTCTACTGGGACCAAATGTAATAACTCGACCTCTGTGACTTTTAATTGAATACCCCTGCTCTACAAAATACTTAAGGAAAAAGCTGAAGAAATCTCTAACTTCACTAAAAGCACTATGGCACTCACAATAGCTGAAAAGTAAATCATATTTAATCAACAAACCAACAAGAGGTTTCGGCATGTAAATCCTGAGGTGAGAATTTGCATAACATCACATGTATGTACAGATTTACACCCATCTTACCATTCTGTGGTCAGAAACATGTGATTGGTGTCGTAAATGATGGAACACTAAAATACACTCCTTCGACTATGTGAATGTCTCATGTGTATCCATTTAAAAGGCGAGTGGATCAATGTGTTCAGCTGTAATCTTCCTGATCCTGAAGTAGTTCAGCTACTTTCCACAAGCAAATGACAGCTAACTTTCAAGTCATTAAAACAAATCCAAAAGACTATCCAAAAGAAAATCAAATGACTGCACTGAATGTGAGCAGGGAATTAAAGATACGACGTGCATTATTATAGGCTTGAATCTTTATTTAAAGCTAAAGAAAGGAGGTATGTCATTAACATTACCAAGGAAAGCCAAAAAATAAACAAGGCTGCCAGTATTTCAGTCATTTCAACAGCATTACAATTAACGTGAAAAAAAATCCTCTGGTCATCAAATGCATGAGCACCCATTCCTATCCAGGTTGGGTGTGCCAAAGAACACACACACTTCAACACCTCTGACTCACTGAGTATTCTCTACAACACACAGCTATCATGGAGCAGGTACTTCAACGCTTCTCAAACAAGTAAATATTGGACGAAGCACATTATACACTGGCAACAATAGTCTAGCCTGCAAGTCTCAAAATAAGGCTAGATTACTAATTAAAGCATATTCATGAAATGTACACAAAATGCTAAGAAAATTAACATCTGGGAGGCAAATCTGTGTACCATCAGCGTTCAACGACAAAGATAATACTGCGTCCTAACATACAATTTATTGGCAATAATTACAGATCACAACATAATCTTTACACTTTCAGCTTTATATTGATACTTTTTTACATTTGACAATCAATTTAAACTAAAATACACAATGTACACAATGGAGAAACACAAAGAAACTCAGACACCCTGTTTGACGAGCAACGTTGTTGAGCCTCATGACACACAAATTATACCAGTAAACTACAGTCAAGCCGTTTCTGTTGTTACACACCAGTATGAACCACCCTTGCCGAGTATTTATCATCCGCCCCACATTAACTGAACTACTATGGCACTACAACCATAGCAACGACAGCTTGTGCTATTGTACAACAATCAATCATCCTGTCGAACAAGTCGAACCAGTGACACCAGCATCAAGACGACCACAATCATACTGATGAGATGTTCAGTTGCTCTGCATCCAGATGGAGGAACCAGAGCGAAAAAAAAGCAAAACAAAAAACAACAAAAAAAATAAAGCAACAGTTAGGACGGAATGGTAAATGCTTGCAATTAGAAGCAAAACATTTTCTAAGCTACATATCCTAACCAGTATCATAGTGGATGCTGGAGAAACACCCTGCAAGGGTCACCAGTCCATCACATGGCAGACTTACAAATTCATTCTCACACAAGCATACACTCACACCATTAGGCATCACCAGTTCACCTAACGTACAAGACTTTGGACCGAGAGAAGAAACCAGAATTTGCAGTAGGAACTAACAAAGACACGTGGATGTTAATAATAAATGTGGTTTGATTTTTTTATTCAAATACACCAATATTGGCTGGAGAGACTTTTGTCTAATGGTAATGCAATACAAACAGCAACAAAAAAACACTAAGCTGTACATTCTCTGCACTTTTATCAATTACAGATGTATGTTTACAAAATTCTATTCTGCAGAGCTTCAGTTATACAGCTGACAAATTATTTTGGCAATGCCAGCCCTCTGCCAAAGGCCCTCTGCCTGGTTTCTGTTAGTATGAACTGAGGATGCTTATATTTATTAACTGACAGCAGAAGTTCACTTAGGGGTGTATCAGCATCATTCTATGTGTTTGGCTGTGATTAAATTCTGATATGTACATTTTTTGCTATTCTTGTGCATTTTGTAGAACTTGTTACACCTTTAGATTATCAGCCGGCATTCTAACGATCCCAAGTCAATGAACCTCAAAACTCCTGAAGTGCCCTCAGATTAATGCATCACAACAACCCACAATGAATGGAAGCTAGTAGTCCCTGATTGGCATGATGTCATTAGCATTGTGCTAATTGATGGGTGTTATTTAAATAATCACAGCTTTTAGTACAAGCACAACCATGCCTCCCCTCGCTCTCTTTCACTTTATGCGGATCATGTGACACAGCAACAGCATGCGTTTGTGTGTGCAGCAGTTGTGTGGGCTGATATGGAGAGCTGCTGCCCTCAGCTCAGGTCTCTCCAGTGGAGAACGCCAACACATTCTCTCCATCACACATTCAGCTCAGCCTCATTCTCTCACTACAGGCAGTTTCACACACATATACATATAAGAAAACAGGCTGCCAATATAAATTTCAGAACTATGGAATGATCGAGCAATTCTTTTAATGGGCAGTCATTTACGGATCACAGCAAATCAAATTTTGACTTGCACTCAGGGTGCCGAGACTTCCCCCTTGAGGAGAATGTTCTGACTGCTGAGCATGGCTAAATAATTAAAAAACAGAACTATTAATGTTATTGTCTAGTCACTGCTTTCATAAAATGGCAGATAACAAAAAGATAATCACTGCTCTTTAATATGCATTTATATTTATATCGTATATTTATATATGTAATTATTGTATTGTAATCAACACTGTTATCATTTATTTGTTTCGATCATTTTTCTGCTGAGAATTATTGTTTAAACCATTAATTTAAATTCATTAATTATTTAACATTGTCTTGTTATAATAAAGGCATTATAATTTAGCTGTGTATAATGCTTCTGAAACTACCAGGGCAGAGACAACATGTATAATACAACACTTTTCGCACACTGAAGTAGGATGGTTATGGACTTACACATGATCACTAGAACATACAACATCATTACATTTTCAAAATCATATAGTTTGTGTCTATTGTCTTTCTATAGAGAAGCTGCCTTCTTTTGCCTGGCTACGTTGTAATATGTAACTATACAAGGTGGCAGTAATGCAAATGTAAGCTGTTTGTCATTAAACAGAAGAGGACAACAATGCATTTCTCTCCAACATTGGTGAAGGGTGTGCTCAGTGAAAAGCATGAATGCATTTTCTCAATGTGTGTGTTAACTCCCAATCAAATGTACTAATCACTGTGTTCTAGCAGTACTTTTCATATTTCACTCTTATTTGCAGCATAATGTGGGCCTTGTCATCATGGTTGTCCTATGGTAACCAGGTTTTGTGCTCAAATATTGAGTTAGCTAATGTGGGCCCATAGGTTCTAAACTGACTACCAAAAAATTCTTCATATTTCAGCAAGATTGATGGCATAAATTATTATACGTTATATATCAACACTTTAAATTATGCTAATTAAATTATGTATATGTTTATTTAAAAACAGTTAATAGATATATTGGTAATAATTAAAACCCAAAACATAATATAATTGCCCAAAATATAATGATTAAAACATAATTGGGTGCTGCCCATATTAACTACCCTAGCTGCTGTTAACTAGGTCAAACTGCCATGCTGGCACATTATCCATTAAGGAGAAAACCCAAATGTAGAGCGCAAGTCCTCATCATGTGCAGATTAACTCTAGCATACTACTGTTACACAAAAGACACAAAAAATGTATTGCTGCATTGTTGTAATGTTGTCTTTCTTTAAATCACAAATTGCTGCCAACTGCTCAAATGGTCATTGCAGTTTAAATTTCAGTTGAAGGTGAAAATTATAGCTTGATAGTTCTGCAGCTACTGACTGAAAAAGTGAACCACTAGGTTTCTGCCATTTCACATCACCCTACCACAGAGGCAACATCATGTAAAACGGTGTGTGATACGTAATTTCTTTTTTTTAACAGAACATATGCTCTGCAGTGTATTGTGTAAATCACAAGACCGTGATAGAGTACTTTTAAAAAGCCCTTCTCCAATATTTGTTTTTATTTTTATTTTCCCTGAAGCCCACACGCAATATTTGTGTTGATTTATGCACCAAGGGTCATTTTAATTTTCACCTCTTAAAATTCAGTCAGATTTCAGTTTCTGTATCTTTATGGCTGATTTATTTAAATAACCTGTTCTGTTTGTCCTGTATTGCGCTTCACCCAAAGAGCAGTTTTGGCTAAAAAGCTTTACACAATAGTGAGTGATAAGTGAAAAAATATTTAATCACCGTTTTAACTTTCGAGGCTTGGGTATTTTACGATATAGCCAAAAACGGTCAGTCTATTTTTGTAGGGTAATCTGGAATTAAACCACAAATAACTATACATGAGCATCCATAGCAAGTATATATAAAACATTTTTTTGTACAAGAGAACAAAAGATCTGAACAATGCAATTGACAAACCAGTTATAACGGATTCCTTTTTAGAGCATCCTTTGAAAAAAATGGACAAATACCTCTTACACTTTAAGCATTAGGTCCTTGCATGGATAGACCATAACTGTGTTTATTACTTCATTTTGAATACATGTCTGACCCTTCTGTATTTCTTTGAGGATATTTTGTTCTGAGGTGGCGAACCAAACTGCTACTGTTTCCACCACCGGACACAACAGTGCTGTGACAAATTTGCAATGTACGCTCTTTCACTCCAAGTCAATCCTTCTGAACCTTAACAACCTTCGAACGACAGACGAAGATCCTCTTTGCCACATATTCCTCCTCACCTTTCTCCTTCTCTTCGCGCTTCATGTCCCCCCCCCACCCCAATGTTTTCATGTAGGTTTCCTGCAGGATAACTCACACTAGAGTACGTGTGGGCATGTGCGTGCTAGCAACACATTAAAGCTAAGCGTTTGTGCTGTTTGTGATGCATCCAAATTTACGTTGGGGCCTCAGGCTAGTTCTGTGCTTATTTGTGGCACAACAGTAATAAAGCACTTAACTCATACCTCAGAAAAATAACTGAACAGATATACTGTACATTACTGACTCCTCATAAATTCTGTGTGCACAGGTAGCACTAAACTTCAGCCCTACCTGCGCACATGGAAATTATAATGTGGACAGGTAGGGCTGAACTAACACAGAGAATGTTAATGAATCGTTTTTACAGTTGTTTCCATTTGTGACCAGTGAGTTAAATAAGTTTGCATACTGTATGTGCACTGGTATCATCCAAGCATCAGACCATAACACAAGTTGCTGGCAACTAATCAACAAGCTATTAGAACCCTGTAGCAGTCTAGGCCATATATAACAACCACAATAGACTACTATGCATTAGCAGTTGTTCTTCCGGTCTTAATAACGCAATTCCTTTAGCTGGAAAGAGAATACACAGATGTAAACCACACAAGCCACACTGCTCAATGACAAATTGTGCAGCTGAGTGACAGCCATAAGAGACTTCTTTCAGTTTACAAGCAATGCTGTGAAAGTTGTTCATAGAGAGTCTGCGAGCAGATCAATCAAAAACATTTACACATATACTGCCCATTTTAGGGAGCACACACAATACAATTTGCAGAATTATGACGATAAATACTAATGGGATCCAAATTCTGTCAGAAAGTACCATATGGGAATGTTCCAAAGCCTTATATTAAAAGTCTACCACTAATATATTCATCTAAAATAATACACTCATATAATTTCCATGTTGGGTAACCTAATAATAATGTCTGACAATATTTGTGTCTGGGGATCCACTAAATACTAACAATACTAGTAACGATACAGCCGTTTCTTTTTATTAGCTATGCCTGTAGTACTACACATTTGCAAGCACACAACCATCAGCTCAGTGTGCTAAACTGGATGTAATTTATAAAAGAGGGTCCATCAAAACAAATAATATCAAATGGTGCTTTTCTGGACATGCTCCTTTATTGTATTCTTCACCAATCAAGTCTCAGATGTCTGAAGTTTTTTGTTTCTCTTTGCATAAACCCCACATTTATTGCCAGATAAAAAGAAACTACGATATTTAGTTAAAGGCAAGTCTATATGTTTGTTAACTTTGTTTGTACAAAGTTAGAGTCAAGTGCATACTTTTCTACTGTGAAGTTTTTAACTAACCATTGATTAAAAGGAATGTCAAAATCACAACACATGGATGAGAATCAAAGAATGACAACTTGCATAATATCTCAGTTATTTAAATGACCTTAATGTTCAATATCATCAATAACTTGTCCAACTGGCCGTTTGAATTACATATGCATGTTAAAATATAGTTTAGGAATAGGTGTCAATTATGATTTTCAAAACCAAAAGCCATTTTTACAATCAATGCCATTTAAAACAAAGATCCTGAACACAAATCATCAGTATTTTGTCTTTGTGTAAATTAATATTTATTCATTCTACAGTACTAAGATTGCAAATATTTAGTACCTTCGAAAGAGGGCAACAATAGAGCGAACAGAGCCCGGGAAACTAACTCAAATCAAAAGCTTCAGCTTTTCAGGATAAAAGCAGACTTAAGGCCTTGACTAAAGGGAATAGTTTCTATACAGTTACATAATAAATTGTGAGTTGTGAGAAAGAATGAAACCTTCTTCAATCCTGGAAACCCAGTTGGATCTGAAAGACAGCTGCTATTTCAAGGTGAGTGTTGACTGAGCATGTTGCACAATCAAAGTGAAGCATGCTCCATACATGGATCATTCTCATCTAGCATATGAAACTACCACTGCAGTACAATAAATGAGGCTTAGCACCGTCCGCCAAAATTCTTCCTTGCATTTTCAGGGATCACCACCAACTGGACTCCTCTGTCCCTCAGAGAAAGGATACGACACACAAGCATTCTCAAGACAGCTGAAAGCAAGACTAATAATTACATTTTAGTGACGTCATACACCTTATTGATGCACTGTTTCTATGTCATGATTTCTCAACTGATTAAAATGTAGCTTCTTGATGAAATGGAATTGGTTATTTAATAAGTTGATGACAAAGGTCATCAATTCAGGCCTCCAAGGGTCAATGTCTAGCACAGCAGGGGAATCACCAAGCTCCGCTGGACTTCAGCCCTGCAGCACCTGAATCGATGGCCCATGTGATTACGGATATTTTAAATTCTCCTACTTGCCTCCCTTAGAGGGACAGACTGACGGACACACCCATTACACACACTTTTGAAAAACAGCTATTTTCACTGTGTTCACTGTTTAAATCAGTTTTTGGTGCTCATCTCATTTGTCCCTTAAAAAGACACAAAAGTTATTTGCGTTTTGCATTGCTGTTTGTTTACTAATGACAGACCCACTATATAAAAGTGCTTTAAGAAGTTTGGTCATACTCCACAGTCTTATAACCAGTTTCACTAAACATTATATTATCTTTGCTTAACAGCTGTAGTCCATCCCAGCATTAAAAATGTTTAAACTAATATATCACTGATCACAGCACAAATAATACAAACGCTATTACTTTTGCCATGTCACCAAACGGTACAAACGTACCTCATGAAACCACTTGACTTTGTTCCATTCCGCAAAAGGTGGCAGACGTGGGTGCACTGATGGACACAAGTGGTGGGCATGTTGCAAAGTGAACATACAAAACTTTGGGGACAGTCTTAATTCAAAACTCAAAATAATATTAACAATGAACAAACATGAATCCTGGACAAACAGCAGTTCAGGTTTCAAATTAAGCCTCTGAGCTTACTCTTTGAAAAATTGACGATATTTAAATTCAAAATATGCTCATACTGTGGACATCACAATCCCTTGGACACTGACCAACAGCATGTTTCATTACAAAGATCCCATTAGTAGCCCTGTTTAGCTTGATTTCTTTGCAGCCCAGTGCATGTCTTAATAAAATTACAGGACCCAAGGTTTTATAATTTTCAAACTAGCAGAGTTTATCTGTGCCTAAACATGTACCGTATATTTAATCTCTTTATGAATTGTCAAAGGCAAAATGGAAAAATATGACCTCAGTTCACATAAGAAACCTGTAATGACATGAAATCCCTCAGCATGAGAAATGAGAACTCGTGGGCTTTAGCTTGATCACCTTGGTTCAGCAGGAAACATTCACGCCAAAGAAAAAGTACCATTTTGCAGCTGTTTTGTTAGATAATATACTAGATATGACAGATGTACTTGTTTCTAGTGGCACCAAAACTGAACAGGCATTGCAAAAGTCCCTCAAGGCAAAAACTCATAAGTACAGCTTAGACTACCTGTGTTTAACACAAGTTCCACATTTAAACTCAAATGCTATCCATCCATAAATGTGTAGACACCTGGTCATTCTGCATTTCTAAAAAAGGACTTTAACTGGAAGCCTGGCGCTTCCTTTGCTGCATTAATAGCATTTACTCATCTGGGGAGGCTTTACACTATATGTGGAAGAATTCAGCATGGATTTGATTGTATCCAGCCATGAAAATTTTTTGGATGCTTATGTTGCCGTTCCATCATATCCCGAAGGTATTGGATTACACTCCATCACACTGGGAAGATTTATACCCTTCTAGCTGACACACATTTGGCACTGTGACCTTAGGTTCCATTTGCATTTCTTTCTACTTACCGTTGCTTTTTTTGGAGATGCTGCATGTATGCAAAGGAGCAGCTAGTGCTGGACTGATGGGTGCACCTTAAAATAGCTGATTCACTAACGAGCATGGGGTTAGTCTATCATTTTGGACATGCAGCACACATGCAAGCAACAGTGCATGTACATAATTCATAAACCTTGAGGCATCAAAGCCCCAATTGTGTTTGGAGAAGACTGAAAGAAAGAATAACCACAGTACCCAGCAGAAGGAGCTTCAGCTCTCTCCTCGCATCCCTCTTGTCTCTGCGAAGCTGCTTGTCGATCTCGGCGTTGATTCTTTTCGACTCCTTGGCCTCCTCACTCAGGCAGCAAGCCATCATGGACTCCAGTGTCATCGCCTTAGTGTTTACAAGACACGCTTCTCAATCTAAAGATACGGGGAGACTGGGCTC
>JBBMFX010000035.1:10311254-10337702 GCA_037832545.1 Rhabdalestes septentrionalis | reverse complement strand
TGTATGATACAGGTGTAATCGCAGTGGCAGTAACAGAAAGGTGTGTGTGTGTGTGTGTGTGTGTATGTTCTTGTGCATCCCCTAACGTGCACTGGTGACAAGTTACAGTTCAAGATCCAAGATTCTTTATTTGTCACATGCATAGATGTAAATGTAGTGAAATATGTTCCCAATGTTTGTGGGAAGTTACAATAAAGTAAGGAAAAAAGTAAAGGCTAAGTAACTAAAGTAAATAAAAAATATATTCAAATGAACACTACAAGTAAAAACAAGTTTTGAAGTGAGCAAGGTTAATACTGTGCTATAATGACCCGTTAAAGCTATGTGTTGTGTCCTGGTTAAGAGTTTTATTGCCTGAGCATAGAATCTCCTCTTGACCCTCTCTGTTCTGCTCATAATACCAGATCACTCTCTGTAGTGAGTAGATGTATGTCATAGCACCACAAAAATGTTGACATTGTCAGACAATAATTTCAGACTATCTTTGACAACTGTCCTGGAGCCACTGTCAAAATGCAATGCAGGACAACTGTTTGAGAGCCATAACCAAAGAAATCCCCACCATTGTTTCACGACTGTCATCTTTTCTCAGGGAACAGCACAAAAACATGTTCAACAAAAACCCCACCCCTGTAATTGGACCAAAACAACAGTTTGTCAGCATCTCAGTGTAGTTAGTAAGAATGACAAAAACAAAAAAAAACAATGGTTGGGTCTCAAACATTGGTGGGGTCTCGTAGCCTGAAAATCTAAACAAACTCCAATGTACTCCAAACATATACTTTAATTAAAAAAAGATTCTCAAATAGCTCTTCACTCCTGTACTAGGTGAGTTACGGAAGTTTGGCTTCTTCATCAAGATACCATGTTAAACTACATTATTTTAAGACCTATATTGTGTGGTTAACACTTTAATCCCTCACTGTACAGTTTCTGCACACATTCTAAACACCTCACGGCATCGTTTTGCACTCTTTAAAAATTGTATTTTTTTTATTGCACCTATTTCTACTTTATTTTTATTTATATTGCACCTATTTCTAATTCTACTTTCTACTTCTTCTTTATTTTATTTATTCTATTTTATTTTATTTTATTTTTTCAAATTGTATATGTCTAAATATTGTGCTAAGTTGAAGGAACACGAGCATAAGAATTTCATTACAGGTAATGACGCTACATTGTTATCTGTATATGACAATTAACTTTAACTTGAACTTTAACTTGAACTTGGTGCATAGGGAGTAGGGAGCTCTAGTTTACACCAGACTGCTCTGGTCTGTTTGGTTTCCACTTGACATTTTTGGATGATAAAAATTGTACTAAATTGTACATATTTTGTACATTTTTGTAGTCATGAATGAATACAACACGACACACCGTGTGAATTCTTTCCGCTACAATCTCACGCAAAGGTTTTGGTAAAAGTTGGCTGCCCTGCAACAGTTTCCACTCTTCTTGGAAGGCTTTACACAAGATTTTGGAGTTTCGGAGGGAATTTGTGCCCAGTCATTCTGAAGAGCACTTATGGAGACAGGCACTGATGTTGGACGAGAAGGCCTTGCTTGCCATCTCCGTTCCAGTTCATCCCAAAAGTGTTGGATGGGGCTGAGCTCAGAGCTTTGTGCGATGCCAGTAAATTATTTCAACACCAAACTTATCCAACCATGATTTTTATGGAGCTTGCTTTGCACACTGGGGCTGAGTCATGCTGAAAATGGTCTTCTCAAAACTGTGTCCACAACGTTGGAAGCATGATGACGTTTTCCAGAATGTCATTGTGTTAAGAAGTATGTCCCAATACCTTTGTCCATATAGTGTGTAACGCAAAGGACTTGCCCCTGATGGTCCAATCAGAGGTCAGGGGGCGGGGCCTGTGCTGAAAACAGGTGTGAATTGAAAAAGGTGCACATTCCTCTGAGGTACAATGGGAGCGTTTTGACTACAGAGCGCACACAGCCCTCACCTTTCTCCAGACAAAGCTAAACTTCTCCTCGGCTCTCTCCTCTTCACGCCTCGCAGGTAAGAGGGAATAATGTGAAACTTGTTCCTCAACGAGTCTTTGGAAGTAAACTCAGAGGGAAAAGAAAGTTTCTGGCTCTCCTTGTGTTCACCTGGGGAAAGATGGATCGAGTTTCTCATCGAAAGTCCATGACCATTTAAGCTCCCGGAACAGGTGTGACAACGAATGAAGGTAAGTGATTTTTCCTCCCCTACTATCATATTTGAATATTCTAGTCTCCCTTTATTCAGCCTGTCTCACTCTAGGTGTCTCAGCCGTAGCTGGTCCACAATTTTTCACTCATGTATTTCCTTATTGGGGAAAGTCCAAGATTGATAACCAGTCCTCTTCTCATAACACCACCAAAATGGCACCCAGTAGGATCACACAGGTCGTTTACACTCTAAACTAATCATACTTCTCCGAATTACCACCGTGTAAACTTTCCCTTCCGTTTTTTCTGTTAACTCACTCTCTAAAGGCCTCCACTCGGTATCACTGCCATCTGACTGGCAGGGCAGGGATGTGTAACTAGTTCTTCAAGTCATTACCTAGCATTCAAGCACATTTTTGGCATTTTTACAGTAAAACCTCAAAAATACATGAGAATTAGAATATGTTTACTACTTTATTTTAGTCTGTTCTTTTGTTCTATACGGAACAATTACATTTAGCACTTAGCAATTTTAGATCCCTAAAAGAGATCCAATTTCTTCTGGAAGATGTATGTGTGGTGTTTTAGAAACTGAATAGGTGATGTCTTATATACTGTATGTGTGTTGTTTATATACTGTACGTATGGTGTTTTAGATACTGTATGTATGTTGTTTAAGTACTATATTTATGGTGTATTAGGTACTGTATGTGTTTTTAGGTACTGTATGTGTGTTGTTTTAGATACTGTTTGTATGTTGTTTTACGTAAGGTATATGTGGTGTTTTAGATACTGTATTTATGTTTTTTTAGATACTGCATGTATGTTTAAAATACGATTTGTGTGTTGTTTTAGATACTGAATGTATGGTGTGTTAGATAATGTATGCATGTTTTTCATGTTTTATGCTGTATGTAGGTTTAGATACTGTGTGGTGTATAGATGCTGAATGTGTGTTGTTTAAGAGACTGTATGTTTGTTGTTTTAGATACCTTATGTTTGTTGTTTTATATACTGTATTTATAGTATTTTAGATACTGTATGTGTGTTGTTTTTGATACTACATCTGGGTTGTTTTATATACTGTATGTATGGTGTATTAGATACTGAATGCATGGTGTTTTAGATTGTTTTTGTATGTTGTTTTACATATGCTATTGATGGTGTTTTATATACGGTATGCAGTTTGTATTCGATACTGTATGTGGTGTTTTAGAGACTGTATGTTGTCGCTTAGGTGCTGTATTTATTGTGTTTTTTAGATACTGTGTGTATGGAGTTTTAATGAACTTGTACTGTGTACTTTTGGGATCTGATCCTATTTAAGGTTATTTTTTACCTCAGCTTGTGTCTCTGACCTGTGGTCCATACCCGCCTGCCTTCTATGTGATCATCTAAAGTGATCTGATCTGTTTTTAGGGGAGATGGGGGGCTGCTGGAGATGGTGCTACCGGAACTGCACCTGCTGCATGTCAGAGGAGGAAAAGAAATCCGTTGCTATAGACAATGAAATAAGACGAATCCTTGCCGACCAGAAAAAGAGGGAACGGCGAGAGATAAAGGTGCTTCTGTTGGGTAAGTCCTCACACAGTTTACATGTTGTTTTCAAGCGATTGAAATCATCTGGAGTGTGTTAAACTCCATTCATGGTGGGTCACAGCTCTGCAGAGTTACGTATTTAACATATGGTTCAAAACATGACAGCAGGTTAATATTACATTTTAGTAAAAAAGGACACAAAAATCCAAAAATGACAATACATTTTACTCTATGGCTGTTAAGTTTAATTGCAGTATATTATTAGCTGCTTTTTATGTTCAGGTTCATTTGAACCCTGCATTCACAAGTGTGCTAATATTGAATTCATAAGAATACATTATTATACCACCCTGAAAGATCAACAATGCTCCCGCTCCCACCAATCCCTCTCGGCAAAAATAATGAGTAATCCCCAGCACTTGTTAAACCAAACTAAAGCCCAAGGGTTCTACATAGGTTCATTCATTTAAAACATGTATAATTTCACATTTTTATATACAAGAACACTTTTAGCTCTTGTTGTGTTGGATGATCTGTAGAAATAGCATACTGATTATGTAAATACAGTCATTTATTTTGCAGCATATGTACCGAAGTGAGTCTGTGAGGTCAACAGAGTTCATGAATGTTTGTATTCTGTAGTTAAGACTGTGGTTTGCTGACTTAACACAATAGAAATTCCATCTGTTATAGTGTTTCATGCAGCAGAAAACCAGGTAATCTGTGTAAGCATGAGAAACTATTACTTCCAGACAATAAACATGTGGTTTGTCAGGTAACTGTTAAGATCAGGACAAGTAAATGAAACTATGTGACTAATCTAACAGTGCGATATGAGCCAGCATGGACAAGATGTATGTCAGTAGCCTTTCTGCCGAAAGAGTGATCATCTGCTTCTGATGTTGCTCTTCTTTTAACTGCTCTCATCTCTGACCCTGCGGCGGACCTGAAATGATAGTAGTTGCACGCTTGTCTCATTAGCAAATATTTGCTCTTAGAAAAACAGTGATTAAAGCGTGTACAGCTTTAGCAGCTGTGATCCGCCAACACCACACACAAGTCATGGGCTTGTTAGTGTCATTAAGAGTCAGTAGGTTGAGGTCAATTAAAATACAGGGAACTGTGTGTATATAGAGGTAACATTTGGAAGCCGTTTGATTTCTCAACCCTTCAAATAGTTGCAACACCTCAAATTCTCAGCACTTCATATTCAGAGCGGCCCCCATGCGACACGCCCTCTGACAGGCTTTTGCAGTCTGTCTGCCTGTGATTAAAGCAGTTCTGTTTTGCTGCTTCATTTTTAACAGGCTGGTTTGCATTCCAGAGTAAGTGGTATAGGGGCAGTCCTCCCGAAATGGTCCGATAGTCTTCTGAAGGAAATCTGCATTATGCATTATTTATTGTTCACTAATCCCATATCGTTTGGTGGGAGATTTTCTTGATCCTTCCCCATTGGTTAAAAGGGCCTATACCTTTTTTTGCGCCTGGATCTACCTCTGATGATTCTAAATGCGCACTGAGTGCTTTTTCACATGAATATTACTAAATATACTAAATAAATCTACTGTAAATAGTGATGTTAGGTTCAGTGTATCAGTGTGTTCTTAGTTGAAGCCCAGTTTTACTTGTAGTTTCCATCAGAAACCAGCCAGTCCTTCAGCGAATGGCGGAACTGAGGAGAAATCTGGAACCGAACCTATGCTCTCCTCACCAAGTCACACAATATCAACTACTTTTTTACAAACAAAACAAATCTTGAAATAGTTATTGCTTTGTTGTTTAATTGCATTTATTTTAATGATAACTTTGCTGCCAGAAAGTCATTTGATCAAATGCTAAGAACAAATGGCTTGAAAAAGTTTGCACTGGTGCCTATGCCTTCTACATATTACTGAATGTTCTAAAAACAGTCACAGTTTATTTTTACATGTCTATTTTCCTCTTGTTCCATTAGAATGAAACAGGGTGTTTTTGTTAGTCATAAATAGACATGACTTCTGTCCTGATGTGTTGCATCACGCTTCATTCAGAAAACACTGCAGGCTAAACCACTCCTTCATTAACTTTTTAAACTTCATTAACCTTAATGTGAATAGATGAGCTAAATCGCTGTTGGCTGAGTAGGCGGGGATATGGAAATTTGTGTACGTTTCCATGACATCACAAAATCCAATGAAATCAAATCTGGCTGTTTTTGCTGTTTACTTTCCATTATGAATCATATGGGACGGGCAGTGAATGTTATGTTTGGAAACTTTAACAGTGTTTACATACTACATCTTAAATGTACTTTTGTATAAAAAAATAATAGGAACATTTTGATTTTTTCCGTGATATATGCACTTCAGTTATACACAGCTTCCTAATGACTAAGCTCTTTATTCCTGTTGGACTCCTGTTTTATGTTCATTCTGCTAGGCACAGGAGAAAGTGGGAAAACCACATTTATTAAGCAGATGAGGATCATCCATGGGAAGGGTTACTCAGATGAGGACAAACGTCCCTTCACCAAACTGGTTTTCCTGAACATTTTCACGGCAGCGAAGGCCATGACAGCAGCCATGTCAACGCTCAGGATCCCCTTTGCCAATCAAGAGAATGAGGTGAGAACCTGCCTGTCTTTTAACTTAAGTCGGTGCTTTCATTTTAGCTGTTGTTAACAAGAATAAATGGTCCATCCACATTCACTTTGGTACCATATACGCGGAGGGTTGGTTTAAAATGAGGGTAACCACATTGGTAAGGCATACAAGTTATAATGTGAATAACAACAATAGTGCCATGTGGGGCAGCTGGTAGCCTGTGCTTAGGAAGTTGCTACAGAGGTTAGAAAATCATTGGTTCAAGTCCCAGTACTGCTAGTGGCACCACCATGGTACTACCGAGCAAGGTACTGTCCCCACACACTGCACCCTGGGTGCTGTGTTCCTGGCTGCCTGCTGGTGAATGGGTTTAAATGCGTGAAAAAAATTGTACATTACATACACTGTGTTCTGTGATGTGGTGTGTTGACACATGGCTATAAGGGCACCTTTACTTTACAGTTAATGTTTACAGTTGGTTGACTGTAGCCAGGACTGCCACACCTAATCCTGTTTTCTTAACATCATAAAATTGTAAGCAGCTCTGAATAAAGGCATCTCTCAACTGATGTTCAAACTTTTAGAAACACATAGGAAACACTTCAGGAGTGGTTTCAGAAGAAAATAACGTGTAAATCTGTGAAATCACTGTGCTGCTGTGATTTAGTATTTTATATAACAAAAACCACTCAAATAAACATTCAAAAGGAGATTTATATTATTGTTTTATCTGTTAACTTTTGACGTACAACTAAGATTCTACAGATGTCAACATATTCTGATTTTGAATTAATATTAAGGAATCAAAGTCATGAGACCATAACTGTAGAATGACACTCCTACAGTGAAAATGAAAAACAAAATAAAATTAAAGAATTAGAAAAATGAACTATAAAGAATATACATAATAGAATACAGCAGGAAAAATACAGTAGCAAGATAAAGCATATTTATGCAAATACATTATATACATTTAGAAGAATATCTAAAAGTGAAAGTGATCAATCGGTCACACGTGAACACACCTCTGCACACAGTGTGAACAGCATGAAATTCCTCCTCTGCATTTAAACCCATTCACCAAGTGAAGTAGCGGCAGCCAGGAGCTCTGCGCCCGGGGAGCAGTGTATGTGGGGACGTTACCGGGGAGCAGTGTGTGGGAAGTGTTCCGGGGAGCGGCCTGAGGTAATGGTGCTTACTCAGGGCACCTCAGAGGTTCTTATCAGTCTGGAGGATTGACCCATGACTTTCTGATTGCAGACCAAGTGCCCAAACCCCATGAGTGTGAAATTAAAGGGCGGGGAGGGGGGGGGGATACAATTTTTTTTAAAAGTATTTGTCCTAATACGTTATTTGTGCCTTTCCCAATACCATATTTGTATTTGGCTCCACCCGTAGTATGTATGCAGTTAAATAATGCTTGTATTGGGAATAAATGCTATGATTATTAATGATTTTTTCTTCAATATCTCCAGCGATATGCACAGTTGATCCAAGATGTAGACATTCATCAGGTGACACAGCTGGAGCGAATATATGTGGATGCTATACAGCACCTGTGGGAGGACTCCGGCCTGAAAATCTGTTATAGTCGTCGCAGAGAGTACCAACTCCTAGACTCCACTGATTAGTAAGTTGATCCAAGTTTGTGTAAAGGACATGGTTGAACTGACTATATATATAGTTATATTGCTGGTAGTGTTTAGTAGGCTAACAAATTCACTAACAACTAGGCTAACAAATAGAAGCTGTGGATATATAGGGTACCGGAATTCTCTATTCTCCATCCACACCCTTGAGTACCTAATGAAGAAAAATAATAAACTGCAGATTATAATAACTCAACCATGGAAATCATCTTACATAATTTTTTTTCACATTTTCAAACAACATTATCTTAAACACATTATAAGATGAGGCTTATTACTCAAATTCCTAGATAAGTTACTTGTTTCATCAGCTTTTTATCTGTAGTGGCACTTTCAATTTTGTGAGGCCTTTACAATAGACAAAAATCATTAAATTAGAAAATATTATATAAATAATATAAAAATATATGAACCTTTGCTTTCAGTATCTGTTGTCACACCATTATGGACCACATTTTGTGTTACATTGCAGTTTTAATTTTCACCAAAATATATGATTTAAACCCAAATGTTCTATTTTGTTCCACAATTTTTCCCCCCAAAATTAACACATATGTATTATTGGATCAAGTTCTTCAATTAATAAATGGCCATGTGCTGTTTTTTTAGGCATTTTTAAAGAAAAAAAATATAGAAACTTCTAAGGAGAAGCAACACCATAGCTGAATGTCATTCTTTTGAGAGAATTTTGCTTGTTTTAAGACACTTGCTTGTTTTAAGACAATTCTCAAAATGAGAAATCTTAGATAGATATTGATTTATAATCAGATTTATTTGGTTCTGCAGGGCACCTCGTTCAAATTATGGGGCGTTTATGTGGTCTATGTATCAGCGTTCATAGCTACGTTTAATTAACGAATTCGTTTTATAGTAGTGTAGTAATTGATGAATAATAATTACTTACATACTCAATAATTAATATAATGTTCTAACTCTTAACTGAGTAAAAAGCCTTGTATTCAAAGAACTAAAGAATATAACTGACAGTATAATATAACGCAGCAATATTTTTTTAATGCATATATGCATACATGTATGCATGACCAGATATATTCACCAGATGGCGCCACATAGCTGTAGTAGGACTGAAATATAATCAGAGCCTGAGAAAACACCACATTATATCACAAAGCTGTAGTGTTACGAATCATGCTCATATCAGGTTAATTTCTGTTAAATCTGTTAATATTATTATCAAAATATCTAAATCTCTCTTTATAACAAAATATGACGTTAATATATAAAGTATACTATTAATAAACGGATCAAGCTGGCAAACAGTAACATTAATTAAACTCCACAATGTTCATTATCTCCTTTCCTGAAAGCAGGCATTTCCCTGTTACCTTTTAAAATCAGGTTCTTCCTGCCTCACTCTCTCTCACTCATATGTCCTCTTTTACCCCTGCCAGTTCTCAGAACACTGTCGTGATAAGAAACACAAACAAATCCAGTACAACATTTAATTAAGGCTCAGGCAAAGCCGACACTGCCATTGTAACACAACACACATCTTCAAAGATAACAGCTTCCATGTGTTCTCTGACTAATTAACCGTGTCATATATTTGCCTGCTTGTCTATATGTGCCTGTTTGTCATATATTTGCCTATTTGCCTGTCAGACCTAGCATGTATATATAGCATTATGCTGCAACGTGTTGTCAAATACTACTTTAGACATGATTTTATGATTGACATGTTATTAAGCATTGTAATAATAATCTTTTTCTAGCTTCATGACCAACCTGGAACGCATCGCACAGCCGAACTACATCCCCAACGACCAGGATGTGCTGCGGGTGCGTTTTCCAACCACAGGCATCAACGACTACTCTTTTGTAGTGGAGAAGATCACACTCAGGTAAAGTATTAAGCATCTAATAACTCAAGTTTCGCAAGAGATCAAATTATATGTGACACACTGACACATCCCCGGCGTGACCTGCAGTGCTGACATGTCTGACTGTTTTCCTCGTAATGCTTGATTTCTCTTCATTTTTTCGGACGTGACTGGAAACTCTCGGACGCTGCATTGTGTCTAAAGCCATTAACATTCTCTGTCTAGATCATTTCCTCCTTATTAAATGCATGGTGTGATCAGACATGGGTACTACTTAGCAAATGAGTCCCAAAAGCTAAAGAGAAAAAACGCAACACAGAGTGACATAAATCAAACTTAAAGCAGACTGCTCATATGTTATGCAGTTTATTTGCTTTAGAGGTAATCAGGTTGCTGTTTAACAGCAGGAAAGAAGATCTTGGTTTGATTAAGAATTGCTGCATCACTTTAACATCTAAGAATCTAGTTTGTAGGAGTGGGAGGAAAAAATAAAACGGTGTTGGAGACAAGGAAGGCCCAAAGATTAAATCTGAATTCATTATTAGCATATTTAACCTTAGAACATGAACAAATGGTACATTGTCATCAGCAAAACAGCTCCTTACATGGAGAGTTTCCCTGGTTTGTGTTGATGCTCAGAGTGTTAGGGTGCTTTCACATATGTGGTTTAGTTTGTTTGGTCCGGATCAAGGGCAACAAGTGATACATCGTAGAATTTTTCTGCCGTTTTGGGTCCTTTTCACACAACACTTGAGTATTCTGGTCCGGACCAGTTGAAACGAATCTAAATACAGTCACGTGACAACATATACATCACTCTTTGGCCAGATTTGCCATAAATGTTTTTTCCTAAACTGCTTTTCGATTGGTCAGAATTAACTTGCGGGTATCCCGCACTTGGATACTGCTGGTGGAGTTTATTTGCCTTAACCCTGCACTGTTCTACTGATCTATTAAACCCCCTTTCCCTGAGCTGTTGGCCAAATAAGCAAAATAATGAGTTTTTGAAAGTTGGGACCTAATATGGTCATCAGACCAAATTTCGATGAGGCTCCGCACCTCCTTACAACTCCAAGCTCTATGGGGCTATGTCTCTAAAGCGCTAAGTGTAAACAAATACGTCTATTCATCCCATAATGCACAGCGCAGCTGACTACGGCAGCTGGATTAGTGCAAAAAGGTGCAGTACTTTTTGCAATTGGGTCTGTTCTAGTTCGGATCGTGTTCTCACCACAAACAAACCACTCACCTCTTCAAGGAGGTCTCGGTACGCTTTTTTGGTCCGCTTTTGATGCGCACTCGGTTGCGATTGTTTCATTCTCACATGCCCAAACGAACCACACCAACTGGGAAAACGAACTCTAGTGTGATTCAACTGAACTAAACTAGGCATGTGTGAAAGCATCCTAAGATGTCATTAATAGCTTTTTATGGTGTAGAACCCAAATCATTCTAATTTAAAAAACATGTAACAATAAACGCTACTGGGGTTTAAAAAATGGTGTCCCACACAAATGCCCATTAAGAACACAATGAAAACATTTCAGTTTTAGATATTTTTTATTTGTTGAAGTCAGATTTTTCATACACACCCTGAGTTCCAAGTACTAAAGTGAATTAAGGCCTTTGCTAACACTAACAGGTTTCAGTGCATCACGGCTTCTCTAATGATTCCCATCCCTTAAATCACGTATGCTATTTTAGGTGTCCATGTCTTTTGGATTAGCTAAATAACCCTAAAAATCTAAAACTATGTTTAGGATTTACACAAAAATAGCCCACTGTGATCAGTTAGAGCGTTCATTTTCCTGTTGCAGCGTCCTGTGCAGTCAGTATTACAAAAGTCAATATCCTGATAATGATTAACAAACTAAAGATTGCAGCTCACAAACAAACGTTCTCCCTGCTGCAGGATCGTGGATGTCGGTGGACAGAAGTCAGAGAGGCGGAAGTGGATCCATTGCTTTGAAAATGTGACATCACTAATCTTCCTGGCCTCCCTCAGCGAGTACGACCAGCTTCTAGAGGAGAACAACAGGGATGTGAGTTGAGAGTTTTGTGTAGTATTAGTTCTTAATCTTCTCCAGTAAGGGGAACTAGTTAGAATGTATTCTGCTGAACCTTCAGTTGTGTAGCTCCCACTATTTACGCCTCAACCAGGGTAAAGTTAAGCTGCGTTTTTACACCTTTGAATGAACCATCACTTTAATTGCTTGCTTTTTTCTCAATGGATCTCCATGTCCCCTTGATGCAGCCCTACAGTGTGTTATCAACACGTGTCATTATCTCATCGTTAATCTCTGGCCACCCTCAACTCTCCACTGTTGTAGAACCGCATGGAGGAGAGTCTGACACTGTTCCACACAACCATCCACTCACCCTGGTTCACCAACGCCTCCATTATCCTCTTCCTCAACAAAATGGACATCCTAGCTGAGAAGATCAAGACGTCAGACCTGCAGAAGTATTTCCCCGGCTTCCAAGGTGGGGAATTTACTGCTTTAATTGCTCATGAGAAATAGCAAAATGTCCATCCTGTTATAGTTGGTATGGGATGTCTTGGCAAAGAATGTAATTCCTGCTGAGGTCCCTGCATCTCTCTACGTCTCTAAATCTCTACTTAATAATTTCTCTCTGGTACCCATGGCAACCATAAAACACCCAGCTTTTTGTATCAAGGAGCAAGCAAGAAGGTTGCAGCTGGGTTGATGGCTCACAGGTTGGGGCTTTTCTGGGTTGATGGCTTTGTGATGTCCCGTTTTTTGTGTGATATGCTTTACACAACTGAACAATGCAGTGAATAAGTAGTGATTAAGTACAGTGAATAAGTGAATAAGTACAATTTATAGCCACCAGTGTGGCTATAAATTGTAATAACCAAAAGAGAAATAATTGTATTGAACATGACTATCACAGGAGCACCAGCAGTTTTGGGATAGCCTGGCATTGCAGATGTGTTTCCATGCCAAAAGTGAATATTTGTTTATGTGACTTTTACAACAGTGGTAAACTTAAGTGCAATTTGGTAAAATAACAGCTGGCAGTTTGGTGGTTAGGGAGTTGCCCCTGCGATCAGATGTTTGTGGGTTGGAATCCCACGACTGCCAGTGGTACCACTGAGGCACATTAGAGCAAGGTACTGTTCCCACACACTGCTCCTTGGGTGCTGCGCCATTGGCTGCCAACTGCTTCACTTGGTGTATGGGTTAAATACCAAAACTCAGTTTCACACTGTGTGCTGTGCTATGGTGTGTTCACCTGTGACTGTAAGGGGCCACATTACTTCAACAAAAGTTCAGAACTGGATTTGGCCAACACTTTTAATACTAATTATTGAATTATTTTGTTTCCTCTCTTTTTACCTCTGATACTGAACTGTCAGATTGTAAAGCGACATCCCCTTTTAATGTTTTCCTCTTTGCTCGATCTGATTGTTTTTGTTTCATCTTTGTTTCAATTTTACTGACTGTTCTTCTCTCTCATTGGACGCCACATGCAGGCAAAAAGCGGGATCCGGAGGCTGCCATGAAGCACATTCGCGACATGTACAATCATCAGGCCATGAGCCCTGAGAAGAAGAGCAAGACTGTCTATTCTCACTTCACCTGCGCCACAGACACCAACAACATCCGCATGGTCTTTAGTGACGTTAAAGACACGGTGCTGATCAAGTCTCTGCAGGAATACGGGGTTCTGTGACCAACCCAGGCCACTTCAGGCCCTCCCATTGCTCAAAAGGCTGTGGAGAAACCAGTTTGACCATTTGTCTGCTTGTTTTGAGTGGAATAGATGGTTCAAACCCAGACTCTAAGCAACAAAATCACATGGCCCTGGTGTGGATGGGCTCCCATTTATCCTGACATAGAGCATTTCCACTAAACATTTGTGGGTTTTTCATTTATCTTTTGGTCCTGTGTTAGGTCCTGGGTCTGATGATGGTGAAGGTGGTCATAATTCAGCCACTGTACCTGCTGGAGGGGGATGAGATTTCACTTCAGACACGGAAAGCAACTTTTACTTTATTTTATATTAATAGTATTATGTTATTATTAAACTATGAGTGTTTCCCGAAAACCTTTGTATAACAAAGTGCAGTAGTTTAGAGTGGGGTTATGGAATCCAGTTTCATAATATATTTGTAATATGTTTAACCAGTGCTGGCCCAAGTAGCATTTTACAGTTTTCACATATTTGTTAGTAATTCCAAATGCAAAAACTCATTCAGAAAATCTTGAAATACAATATTAATGAACAACTGTTTAATAGTGTTTTCAAAATCCATCCAGTAGGGGGCAACGATATATTAATAGTTGGCCAAGATGCTTGTGTGTAGTAGGTTGCTAAAAAGGTAACTAGCCTCTCATTTAAACAGTTTTTGTAGGTCATGTAAATCTAAAGGTGTAATGAACTTAAATGATAATGTATTATGAGGATTTGAATTAGTGGAGGCAGACGGGTTCGCCGCAATCGAAGTTCCCCATCCTCATCCACGGGCAGAACTCGACCTTACATATTTTAGATGATTCATCTAACATTTCTTGCCTTCACCCTCTCATCATGTTGAGGTCAGGTGACGTGAACTGCTAAACTAAACCATCCATGATTTATGTATTTACCATTTTACCATGTAGTAAAAATTACTGTCCTTTTTTAAAGGCTTTTGCTGAAGTGTCTTGAACTCTAAGCTATCATTTTTGTGACTTGCAAAATACAGCCTAATATAAGAATCTATTATTCAAGCATTTAAAATGTTCAAGCCACCTCTCTGTTTAAGTTTGCATTAATAATGTTAAGGAAATGCTGCTATAATAATAGAAGCTCTTACAAAACTGACACAGCATGTTTTTGGTACATTTTAGTTCTTTTCTGCTTCTCTTTAAATGAGAGTGAGGGAACCTTACCCAGTATTAATTATTAAGAAGACAGTTGTGTAGTTTTAATGCATTTTAAACTGATCTGGATAATACAGCTAAAGATCCTGCAGTTGACAAAAAACCTTTAAAAACAAACTGGGACCTGCATTGGGATACCAACAGAGTAAAGATCAGTCATTCTCAAAACAGCCTTTAGGGACACACAGTCTGACCACATGTTTTCAGGAGTGTTTCTGGCTTGAGAACCACTAGTAAGAACGATATATTGGCCAGCATTATAGTACTATAGAACAGTAGATGAGCCCTCGCTTACCTAGGCCTTCTCTATCAGTGAAAACAAGCATCACTGTAATTCCTGTCTAGTGTTGGTTAGAAATGAGTCCCATTGAAATATATTGATTTTTATTCAAATATGATTTATTGAAGATACCAGCAGTTACAGTCCCGTCTTTGTTCTTCTTTGGTTTGTCTGTTTTCTCAGTGAAATGGCCTCAAGATCAACTCAAAGCAACACTGATTTGTGAACCAATAGTTTAATTAGGGACCAGCAGGGCAAAGCTTTCGGGGAACACTCGCAAAACAAGCACATATTTTTCAGAACTTTCTTCACTGTCATGAAAGTATGCTCTGTGTCTGATACAGTTTGTTTCCCAGGGTTGTGTAGGTTTGTAAGTTCCCTTATGCAAAGCCAGGAATCACATCTGATTTCAGGTCACAATGTTGCTGTAGTCCAGTGTTCTTATCTGCTAGGACGGTTAATAGCACTGACATTTTCCTGCTTTTCTTTTATATAGATTTTTTAACTCTCTTGATTATGACAAATCTTGATTTGAATCATTCTTGTTGTTAATGAGATTAGATGTTTTGCGTCCAGGCCTCATTATGAACAGAGGTGCTCATAATCAGTCGTTAGTGTTCAGTGTCATGTAAGCAAGACACATGGAAATTCAAGTAGATTAATGGAATTTAGGTTCAGTGTTATTTTCAAATATTTATATGTTTAGTTCTACAGAAAATATTTAACAACAGAAGAACATCTTGGTTCGCATTTAACCCCTATTGGAGGAGAATGTTTTTAAGACATGAAGGAAATAAATGAGGCTAGTGTTTGGTTGCACTGGAAGGAAAGAGCATGTCTCTTAAAAATCCGCACCAAAAGTCAGCAGTCAGGTTATTAAGTGATAAACTTGTCAAGTAACTGCACAACTTTTCAGCACATGAGAATTTTAAGATGTGCAAACCAAATTTCAAGCCTTTTAATGTTATTCATTACACTGTCATCAGTAAACCCACAAACAAATAAACAGGAACATGTATAATTACCAATAACGCAAAATACAATCCTGCTTGTTTACCAGTTGGACAAGTCAGAAGACCGAGAGCATACATCTGTAATTAGTTTCATTTACAAGTATTTGATCTTCATACAACTTGATGGATGACAAAGAAAGACACGGGAGGGCAGGGCACAACCCATCGACATGTTTTGGTTTTTGCTCTAAAAGTATAGGGAGATATATATTATATATATAGAATTTGTGTGTGTGTTTGTGTATGCGTATTCATAAAATAAAGATAAAAGCATAATATCCAGATAAAGGCATGAACTTGGTCCTGTTCACATTATTTTATGTAGTTACACAAGATCATGTCGAAGGTTTATTTTTTTTTCTGTGTTCATTTGTGCCATCTGTCTCCCACACTGTACTGAACATCACAGTGAGGAATATTTGGGTTTTTACTGAAGGTCTGACATTTATGATAATACAGATAGAGCTGCTCTAGCAGAGTGTGGTGTGTGGTCAGTCAGTTTATGGTGTAAGTCCATATCAGACTGTACTGTTGCAATACTGTCTGGGTGTGA
This sequence comes from Rhabdalestes septentrionalis, assembly GCA_037832545.1. Lineage (NCBI taxonomy): Eukaryota > Metazoa > Chordata > Actinopteri > Characiformes > Alestidae > Rhabdalestes > Rhabdalestes septentrionalis. Next base: position 10,321,197 of record JBBMFX010000035.1, on the reverse strand, counting down.
AGTCAGATCAGTGGCTGTTGTGTGTAGATGAAAAAGACAAAGCTGCTTCCTCTTTTCCTGATCAAGGCTGAATCAAACAGGTGCTGTTTGCTTTGCATAGAATGTTTTCTGAGTCATGCTGCCTTAATTCAGTCATGTTTTTCATTTTATTTTCACACATAGGGACATTTTCTTAATTCTCTCCTTGTTTTCCTGTTATTCTGAAAACTTCATTTGAGCCCACATATCCACAGACCACCATGGATGTGCACACAGGCCAAATACACTAAATATAATTACAGGACTGGTCTGTTCTTCCAGCAAAACTGATAAGAAGACTCTTTCGCTCATTGGTTGGCCATTGTACTGACATGTTTTCTTTCTGATACTTTATACTATGGTGAATTTATTGTATATTTGGAATTTGTTTTCTGTTTTTGTGTATGTAAATTTAGCACCCTGTTCATGTTGTACTTCCGATGAAGGTTCCTTTATCCTGTATAAACTCATGTATGTAAAATAAAGTCAACTATCAAAGGCTTCGCCATTGAAAAGACCTCGTTGCGTATTGTGATTCATTCACGTTGGTCATCCACTCGGAAGCTGGATAACCCAGGAGTCTCTAAACGCAACGGTTTGTTGTTTGTCTTCGGTTTAAGGCAAGGCTGCTTTGGAGCAAACAGAAATGTCACTGCAGGAGTGTTTAATCAAATGGATTATCCAGCTACGCTAGTGCAAATAATCATATTGGAGCTTAGCTGTGCCATTTTGAGGCGTAGAGTACTGACAGGTACCCACTCAGGCAGACAGTCGGGCCAGGGGTTTCAGCCACATGTTTGCTCGTGTTATTTGCACACTGGAAGCTGATTCTTATCCAAGAAACTCTAGGGGCTGATGTTACACTATACAGATCGTTATGCAATAATGAACGCAACGTATGCACAGTTACAGAATCATATTCGTATTTGAGGGTGTGTGATGTACAGCTAGGCGGTCCCTGAGATTATCTGTCATGTGTGGGGACTTGCGCTACATCCAGAATAAAGATAATCTCCAACATGCTGTCTGAGTAAAATGACGAGAGGGTTGAGGCAAGCCGGATGCATTCACCGGATCCAAAATGTTTAAGGCCAAAGAACACGTAACAAACACAAAGAAAAGTGAGGGGTCCAAAAATACAAGAAAATAGGTGAACAGAAGGCACCCAAGAGATGACAAGAGCAGGAGCACAGCAAAAACAAACAGGTTCAGTAAAAAAAATTCATCTAGAAATGCCCACAGCAGAGTGATGAGGTTTTACAAAGAACCCACAGACTGAAATACAAGGGAATTTATACCAATCAAGGAAACGAGAACACCTGGGCAGGGGCGCATACTCAAACTAAACACAGGTGAATGGGATAAAGAGGGGGCGGGGCTAAGGCCAAAACAAACTCACTGGAACAGACACAAAGAAAGACACATCGACAAGAAAAAAGAACACAGAACATTCCCAAAAGCCATAAAAACATGGAAAGGGCAGAAAGAACATTACACTGAGCAAAAAGTCTCTAAATATTAACATGACCGATCCTCATTACTGGTTTACACTCGAATTTCGGATCTTTAGCACAGCTAAAATATCACAAGACTTTATTAGTGCACACAGTATGCAGATTTTATGAGGTTTGATAACTTGGTTTGATAAAAGAGAACCAACTGTCCCACATTTTAAAAAATGAAATTATGATTTTATGCCATTTTCTCAATCTGATTCAAGTTTATATAGTCTGTGCTGCACATAATCTGATTAAGCAGGACTGATTATTTCTTTATGGACCTACAGCATATTGTGACATGGTTTATCATCATGGCCATAAAATAGAAAAGCATCATAGACAGTCACATAAACAGCTACAGGTTTGCAGTATCTATCCTAATTTTTGGAATATGGGGCCTATGGAACCATTATCACACTGCAAGATGTTCTAGCTGAACAAATACTTGAGGAAACTCCTGGTTTGGATTCTGGGGTAAAATATCTATATTTCATTCACTTTCAAAAATGTGTAGCCATACAGAGATAAATAAATCAGTTTGCGGTACTTTAATGCTAATCATGCTGGATTTCATCCAGATATCATCAGTTTTAAGACTTTTTTCAAATGAAGTGTGGCACTTTGAAGCAACAGGTAGTACAGCTGGGCAACATTTCACAATACTGTCAATTCACCATAAAACTGAGGAACGGAAATAACAGGTCAACAAAGCAACAAAGCAATATTTCAGATGAATTAAAACAAGGTGTTTCATCAAGCTAAATTTCACACCCTCTGAGAGAAAGGTGTGGGTTGCCAGTCACTGGTTTGTATGGTTGTCTATTGCCGGTGTTCCGGTGTTCCTCTCTCACACCCTGCACCTCTCTGAACCCATAGGCAACAGTGCAGTTAGTTTTCCTTACTGTGTGTATGTATGTGTGTGTGTGTGTAGGTGTAGTGGTGGTCCCTTCCAACAATCCAAAATCACACGCAGCAGCACTTTAAACTTTTTAATTGCTTCTTTCATTGCATTGTCTTCTCACACAGTTAAAAGGTAACAGTTTGTTCTGTTTCTCCAGTCATGTGCTGCTTTAACAGACTTTCATAAATATGAAGCCCATATACATTTTGAATGTCCTATTCTGTGTGTCACTCGTCTGGTGAGTTTTGCACTTGTGGATCTGCACTTTGTGTAGTACAGATGTGGTGTGCTGGTGTCACGTTGCATTAGAGGCCTGAAAAACATCATCCTAATGTATACAAGTAATACTGAATACTTGGTTTGCTGTATTGTCCTCTTACAGGACCTTCTCTGGATGTGTAATTAAATGTTACACTATATGCTTTAGTTACCTGACCAAATTTATTAACCAGTAAAACATTTTAGATTAATGAAAAATCAATCAACCCCAGTACATTAAGTTCAGTCATCCTTCATGAGTTGAATTGAAAATGATCACCGACTGTGTTCAACCAGTTTCATTAAACGATGTTGGATCAGTGCAGTTGCCATATTTTGGAAGAAATATGTGTAATCATGTATACATTTATCTCAGGCACTTGATTCAGAATGGCATCAGTCCTTGCCTGTGAATATAGATGTCTGATGAGCTGGAGGCCCAACTATCAGACACAATCTCATGTGTGGTTCTCATTTTAATTAAAAATGGTATCAGCATGTTTCTATCTGATGCAAAGATTTCCTGTGTACTGTTTTTCTCAGGCCACTGAATTCAAGAGAAAGTGCCAAAATGGGGTCGCTAATGTGCAGACATCACTCTTTTATTAAATAATTCTTATATAGTATTATAAAGTTTCACAGCTTGTTACTAAGACATGTCCTGTCCTGCTTCATCATGTCAATCACACACTGAATCCAAAGACATGGTCTCGTCTTTAAACTCACCGCTCGACCTCCAAATCGACTGAAATGCTGAAATGTCCTTCCCTGTACTGTAGGAAGTCTGTAGACTGTTTAAATCTATTAAAAACTAAAAAAAGGATATTTTGGCTCTAATTTGTTGCTGTGTGTGAGAATCTTCCTGTTATTTTCTCACTTTTTTGCTAATAACCCTATGACCACAAAGAGAGCACAACCTTGGGCGCAAAATGTCTTCCTCAAAAATGAAATACAGCCTTAGTTCTACCACCTTCAATAAATTCAATAAATTTTTCTTTTCTTTTTGCATCCTGACTATGAAGTTCCGTTATGAGGACAGGGATTATAAGATCACTCATTTCACAAAGTAAAAATAAAACAAAACCCAAAAATACAGCAAATTACAGCCTAATCTAAGAGAGGAATCTTAGAATCAATCTGGGCCTGGATTTCCCTCTGTCCTCAGCCTCCACAGGGCCTGACATCTAATTCCATATCATTACTGAGTAAATCATAATGGTGACTAAAAATGTATAGTAGCCTATTTGCTGAGAAATGTACAGCATATATTAACTCAGAACATTTACTGAGAAATTCGTTATCGTTGTTTATCACAATTATGTAGGTCACGTATGATTACGCATTGCCCCAAAAATATTCATCACTTAATCAGTTTTCTCAAACCATCTAAAACATATAGCCACAGTTCTTTTTCCAAAAACCTCACTGATTATTATCAGTCATAATGACACACTGGAGCAGAGCTGATATTTCTGGGGATTCAAGTGAATTTATTATTCAATTATTTTTCTTCTGATTTAAAAAACTTTTCTGCGATTCTCTGTTCAGAAAAAAATCTGATTTATAAATGTTACCTTGGGAAACTGGACCATGGGCACTGGTGGTCTTGCAATTTATGCTACCCTGTCAAAAATGCTCTCTTTATAATGGTTATAAAGCTATTATGGTTCTGAAGCTCATGCTCTAGACTCCTTGTTTTCCTGTAACAGATAAAATGTGAATACCCTGTAGTAGCAAATGGCTTTGGTTTTATATTTTATTTGATGAAATTAATGTTTAAGTTGAGATTTACAGAAACGTTTGAGCTGCAGCTATGTAACTGTGTTAAATGACACTGCTGTTAATAAACTCCTGAAATGTTTTAAGTTTTTACAAACCGAATGTTTTTGCACTTTTGTTCAATCTAGCAGTAATTTTAAAATAAATGTTCACAAAACACTACTTAGCAATTCATTATTGAATTTTGCATATAACAAGGAGATTAAATGTGATTGATGGCAGAAAAAATAAATGTCACCATCAGTGGCATCCAGTCTGTGTGTCTTTACTACAAATAGGTGATGAGTGCCTTAAAGAGGTATCTTCAAATCTCTCTACCTAATCAGCATTCGTGAAAACCCACTGAAAACTATCAATCAACCCATTTCTCTATTTATCTGTAACCTATTGGTGGTAAAGACAGCCAGACATGATGCCACTGAGGGTGACATTTATCGCCCCAAAGAACCTTTTATTGAACAGCATTTAAAAACTTAACAACTGTGCAAAAAATCTTTAACTATTAAAAATGTCTGTACAACACAAAGGGACTAGAGCCATCAGCCACACCATTATGCTCTGCCATACCTACACACAAGGCAAACCCAGTCCAGACTGTGCAAGTGTAAGAGTCTGGGTGATTTTAGCAAGGGCCAGATTGTGATGACCAGACAATGAGATTAAAGCATCTCCAAAACAGCAGGTCTTACAGTATATTTACAGTATGTAGTGTCCAAGACCCACTAAAATGGGTCCATAGAAGGACAATTGAGAACTGGCAAATTGGGCCCAAGGGTCACTAATAGAAATGCTCATTAACATTTTCAGACATCATAATACAAAATGCAGACCGGTCAAATTGCCCATGCCGATCTGTCTACCACTGAAAGTGCCAAAAAATGGGCATCTGACTGGAACAATATGGCAATGAATAAAGGTGCCTGGGGATTATTTAGGGATTTCAGTTGTAGCCAGGTGTACGTGCATCAAGAGGTGAAATCAATCACATTTATAATTAAGGCATTTAGCAGATGCTTTTATCCAGAGTGATTTCCATTCCCTAACCACAGGGGGCAGTCTCACTTGAGCACACTTGGTTTAAGGGTCTTGCTCAGGAATTCTAACTGCTTCATAGTAACAGTATTCTCCAAAACAGCGGTCCCTTTCAAAAGGATAATGCACCCTGTCTACAAAATATTACACAAGTGGTTTTGATGTCATGGCTGATCAGTTACAATGTAAGAACAAATTAAGAACCTACATTTATTTATTCATTAATTCATTTTCTGTAACCACTTCTTCCTCACTAGGGCCATGGGTGCCCACATCCTATCCTATCCCAGACCCTAATCTAAAAACATACTTATTGATGCTGCTTAATTAAATATCTCATTATAATCCCTGAAAAGTAAAAGCATTGTGTTTTTTTTAAAGGTGTCCTCCGATTACAGGTACTTGATTTTTGTACTCAGATTACATACTCCAGATAACATGTAGTAAATATACTAACCTACACTGGTTTTTAGTGATTTGAAAGGCCTATAATATATTTTCTTTTGATGTCTTTAATTGAAGGTCTGGTCCTAATAATCACAGTTTGAAATTAGATCATTGGACTGACAGAAATCCAAGAGAGGTGGAAATTCACAAATCAATAAATTAGTGATATATTCTGTAATGTCCAGTTGTGAGCTTGTGGTGATACCTATTATTTGAGACAAGCATGATACACTCTCAAGAGCATGTATGATAACTAAAGCCCCTCAGCTTCCTTATATTAGACTCACAGTCTGTCACTAACACTTAACTATAACAATCTGAAAGCAAACTACAGGAAATACAGGGGGTTTTGAGGAGGAGTACTTTCTATTTGAACATCAACTCACCTCAGAGACAACACACTCACTCATAACTGGATCAGATCAGCCTCAGTTTTATAAAAGTGTGTCTAATTTTTCTCCTTCTTAAAAATGAGCTTGGGACAGTTTGTGTGGTCTAACTGCCTTTGTGAAGCTGTTAGTGATTTCAGTCATTTTTAAGGGGCATTTTAGTGTCTCTGTATGGGGAAACATAATGTGACATAATCTAACAAAAATGAATTATGTACATTCACTGGTTGACTGGAAATTAAACATACTGCCCAACAAGAGTTCCCTGCCTCATGCCCATTGAACAGGCTCTGGAAACCAGCAACCCTAGTGTTCATGTGAATATATATTATGTATGTTTATTTACTGCATAAGAGTATTTTACTGCATATATGAATAACACCAAAGGTAATTTTGTCAGTAGAAGCATATTTTGCATTAATTTTGCAACACCATGGTGCTATATATTGGTTCCTCTCAACAGGGAACACGAAATGACAGCAGTGATAGGAGCAGATGATCTGATGGAAAATTACTTTCTCCGCATTAAGTCATGGACCACCACATCCATCCTGACTTTCAAAATACCCTGGCAAATGACATCATGCTATTGAAGGTAAACAATTGCTCTTTTAAAAAAAATTTAAACAAACATTTGAAAGTGCATGTAATTAGAATAATTTATTTTTATAATAATTTATTATACACTATATTTTTTATACTTAAGAATAGCATAGTGAAGTATACTTGACTTATACTGTCTATAAAGTACACTTTTGTAAACTTAAAATGACCTTTTAAATATACTTAAAGTATACTTTTATAAACTTAAAAATGTTGTAAGTATTAAATTAGTATACTTTTTTCATACAACAAGTACATGTTCCATATATCCTGCTATACATATACGCAATTATATTACATATTATGAATTTGTATGTATGTAAACTACTTTTTGCAAAGGGCTGTCGAAGTGGTCTTATGACCACCAGTGGTCTGGCTGCTGGCTGGCTGGGGCCTCAAACATTTTCAGTTCTTTTTTCAGCTAGCCATGTCAACCCCAAAAAGCAAAAATGTTTCCTGTGTTTCCATCCCTTTTGACCTTTGATCAAAATACTGATTGCATTGTGGCTGGTGGTGGAAGGAAAAACGAGGGTGGAGATAAAAGCTATGTTCATTTGGACGCAAGCGTCCTCATCCGAAACAACCAAACATGCAAAGAAGATTGGAAAATCTCCACCATACTGTGTGCAGGTGGTCTCCAACATGGATTTTGTCAGGTAAAGGGCAGATGTTAAAAAAGGTCAGTTTAGCAATGCGCGTTCGTTTGTCTGTTTGTATGGAGAATCTGGGGGTGCTTTGGTGTGTAATAACATTTCAGTTGGAATCGCTTCTGCCTATGAGAAGAACTACTGTGATCACCCCAAAAAGCCAAATGCCTACACCTACATTGTTCAGTTTCAACATAATCAGTAAACTTTCTGGTTACTTAAATAAAGTAAAATAACTAAATAAATGCATAATGGCAACAATGGCAGTGTAATGGTTCATACTATAGAGCTTCAAATGTGAAGAGGCACTGTCTTAGAATGGCACCTTCGCCACAAGTCAGTCTGAGAAATGTGTGCTCAGCTACTTCTGTGCGTTATTGTGAAATTAAAGTGTCTAGGAGCTGCAACAGTTAGTGTCAGACCACAGAAACTGAGTGTTGGGCTGCTGAAGTGTGTAGTGCATATTAATAGCTACAGACATCCTGCCTCTGAACAGCAGCACATGTACTATGCACAGGGAGCATCAGGAATTGGGTTTGCGTGACTGAGTATCTGTGCACAAGTCTAAGGTAATTTTGGACACTGCCTGGCAGTATGGTGGGTATATCTGGGTTTGGCAGATGCCAGAAGAACACTATCAGTTAGATGCATGGTGCCATCATAAGTGTTTGGTGGAGGAGGAATAAAGGTCTGGACTGTTTTTAACGCTTGGAGCCTGAGCTGCACAGATCTGGGCCGGAAGCACAACAAATGTCAGATCCAAAAATTAGACCATTACGTGAAGCAGTGTCTTTTTCTCCTCCCTCGGAAAGGGAGCATTTATTTACTTTCTCTAAGAGGAACATTAGAATGGCAAGAATCATTCACAAACAGAGATGCCATGTAAAACTCCGAACACTCCGTGAAAGACATCTCCCAGGATCCCTAGAGAGAAAGTTTATTAAGGGAACTGTAACACAGTTTAGGAATCAATATTGGAATCAATAATGGAAAGAATAAGGAATCGGAAAGATAAGAATTTATATGGTGAGGATTCAAGATTCAAGGAAATGTGTCCTGAACATGGTGATTTGTATTTTGTTGCTTATTCTTGATCTATATAGGTTATGGCATTAATGTACTATCAAAGTGCCTCTCACGTTTCTTCCCCCTATGTCTGACAAGTTTTCAGTCGTTTTCTCACCCACATAGGCTGCTGGTCTTCCTGATGTAAATGACACCCTTGTTTAAACATGTGGCACAACTTTTATTCAGGCTTGTCTTACAGGAACATGACTTTGATGTTACACTAATGTGCAATATCTCCATAGTGTGCAATATCTCCAATGTCTCCATAATGTGCAATATCTCCAATGTCTCCATAATGTGCAGTACCTTCACACACTGTGCATTGTGTAAAAATCCAGTGCAATTTGTATTTTCATATTTATTCTCCAGGTTCAAGTTGTAGATATAAGTTGTAGATCTTTTGTATACTGCTATTACTATGTTTGTTATTTCACTTTTTTCTTAGTTTTTTCCTGTCTTAAATACATGACTCACACTGTGTCAACTGCACCTTTTAATTGTTCCTTGAAAAAGTGACAAAGACAATAAAAATGTATCTTTTTATATCTATGTTATCTTTTATAAAATGAGCTAATGACCTTCAATCCTTAGGTGACCAGAGAGGGCCTGTCAGGTGGTGTCAGCATGTGTGGTTCTAAACAATATCACCACCATCAGAAGGGAAAAGACCCCAGTCCTGATGCCTATGTCCCCCGATATTGTTGACCATTCTGTGAGAGAGGCCATCACAGCAGTTTTTCATTTATTAAAATAATACAGAGTATGAACACACTGAAGCTTTGTCATGTCTTTGTTTATTTGCTCCTGTTCCGACGGAGAGTCTTTTCATCCTCAAGCTTCTTAATTTCAAGCTTTAGTGTTTTTATTTAAAGTTTTGTTTTTATCACAGTCAGGGGTGGAGCGAGGGGGTGGCTTTGGGGACTGCAGCCCTGAATCTCACTTCAAAAGTCCCGAATCTTTTTAAGCTTTTAAAAAATATGACATCCCTGACAATATATGCTGCCTATGAAATACATTGAAACCCCCATTTACCTCATTCTTAAAATGCTGTTATTTCAATGGGCTGAAACTACAAAACAGAATTCCACCGACTGATACATTGTTCACTCAATATTCTAAACACTAACGTTAACGGCTACTTTCTACTTGTCTGTCGTCTGTCAGAACTCATCTCTGTCCTTCAAGTAGCCTCAAACATTACCATGGACATAAGACATTTCTTTAAAAAAAAAGAACCACCAGTGATACATCAGAAGCAGCTGCCAGTAACTTGTCAGACATTTCAGATCAGTGATATAAACA
>JBBMFX010000035.1:10297867-10311154 GCA_037832545.1 Rhabdalestes septentrionalis | reverse complement strand
CTTTTGAAGTGAGGTTCTGGGCTTCAGTCCCCAAAGCCACCCCCAAGCGTACCCAGGCTAGTAGCCTATGTCCTACACCACCTAAAACTGCAGTAATAAGTCTATTTCAGATTAACAGTGTTTTATGTGTTAAATGTCTGCTTATTTAGGTGAACAAGACCCTTAATTCTAACTAAATGTGATAGAAATTTCATTACTTCCATTACTAGGCAGCATTAGCCTAGAAGCACAAAACTAAAGAAAACTCCAGTAACACTCAGTTATAAAGCTTATGCGTGAAGGTATGATGAATGTTAGCTTAATTTGCCATAAATCTAACAAGAAGTTAATTTGATTTTTTTAAATAAAGTAATAAAATCAGTAGTCACTAAAATAACTATATATATTCAATATAATGTACTTCATATGGAAAAGGCATTTCCTATTTTCTATAAACTGCAACACTTTTCTTTGTATTATGAAACACTGCATGTTTTGATAACAAGACACCCCTCCACAGAACATCATCATTATAACCTGAGGCCTAGACGCAGACAGTCTCTGATCTACTGATGAGGAACACACCTGTGGCTTCAGGCAAAAAGAGGTGCTCACCATTTGATGCAGCAACTAGCTGGCACTGGACCCCAGACAACATTCATTATTCTCTTTCTCTGTTTCTGTCCCTTTCATCTGCTACAAATACTGCTCAATCTAATAAGTGGGTCATGAGTCGGGTGTAGCAAATGATTTGTGTGTCCAAAGAGGTGCCATGAATGCTCACCTAAAGGACATATCAAATGCTCCTCTCAGTCACGGCTTCCTTTGTTGTGTTAATCATTCTTTCAGCATAGACCACACACACACTATAATATCCACATACACACATACACAAATGTGTTTTTATTCATTGTCAGAAGTGTGGTGTGTGTATACATATACACATATGTATGTGTGTATGTGTGTGTGTGTGTGTGTGTGTGTGTGTGTGCTGGAAAAATGATTAAAAGAACAAAAGTCTTGAGCACACCTCAGCTTGAGCATTTTTAATATTTGATTTGAATAAAAAGGTTTTCATGTTTGCTTTAGAAAGCAGTGCACGATTCAACATGTGGCATTTTGGAATCCTACCAAAACAAAAACACACACACACTCTTCCCTCAGCTACATCCTGAGAAGGCAGAGCAGATACGCTGGAGGAATAATTGCACAAGAAAACAAACAGCTCCCCTCTGTTGCGTTTTCTGCTGCTCATTCTTTCTCTTGCTTCTTTAGAGCTGCACCTTATGCTTTCATTTATTATCGTTCTTTCAGTTTTTATAAACACTTAAAGTCCAAAATAGGGGTTGAAGTTATTTTGTTACTTTTATGCAATCATTAGTATGCCGCAGTTTGCTCGTCTTGATTAAGAGGTATTGTGACCTTTGATTATAAAGAAAATGGTTTAAAATGATGGGATGAAAAAATATCTCCCAGTCATTTTGACTGTTGACAGCATATGCCATGGTGTCCCTTTACAAATGCCGAAAATGCCTTCACTTATTAAAGGGTTTATTATAACAGCACATTATTAAATAACTGCACATTTCAGTTGTATTTTTTAGTTTTAAAAGTCTTGTTTTTAGTGTAGTATGTTAGTATGTTAAGTATGTTATTGGGCTGTGGTCTAATTGCCTATCCTGTATTGCATCAATCACAAAACATTTGTTTTATCTTTAATGTGAATGGGTGGACAAAACTTATGTAGGCTAAATAGGTTAACTTATAAGGCCACCAACACCCCCCGTGTAGAACCGCCTTTGTTCAAAATGAATTCACTGAACTTCAAATAATCAATTTTGTTTTTGGACCTACACCAGTTCGTCTCACTGTTTATATGTACATATATGTATATAGCTGAGAAGATGTTTACATTGATTTTGACTTGACTTGACAAATGTAAAACACAGGTTATGTTTGTGCTAATCTACCCCTGAAAGTTCAGTGAGAACAAAACTTTCAGACAGCCAGGGTGATTTCTTTTTTTAAGTTAAAAATTGCAAATAGAAGGACAAGGAAAGGTCAGACGCAGACTGCTTTCCAATCTCCATTAATCTTACAGCACCAAAGACAAAAGGCGCTTGTTAAGAGATGGGTGAAGTCTAGACGGTGTGAGGTTTTTTTTGAGAAGGCAAAGCAGACAGGGCCTTTGCTTGGCTGGGTCTTGCTCTCGCCCCTTGGACACCTGTTCGATTGTGAGCTAATTCTCTTTGATTTTATGGAAGCAGTGCATTAAAAGGATGCTGAACTGGATTACGCTGTGCATTATGCTCGTCTTTCTCTCTCCCTCTCCTCTCTGACTCTAATTAAAGCTTCGCCCGTCGTAGCCTGATGTTAATTCACAGGTGTCCGCATCAGACCCGTCTCCATAGTGACAGTGAGGTTTCCCATTAATCCCCAACATTTTATCGATGCTGATTAATCTGGACCACAAACAATGTCTCTGTTTCTGGATGACTGGTGGAGGGAGAGGAGACTGAAAAGACTGGATTGCAATTTGAGTGCATTCATTTGGAAAGATTCGTACATTTGAATACTGTATTCTTCTCAGATTCTGAAACAGGCTCTAGTCAGAGCTGCCAAAAGTCTTGTCAAGCACAGGATTCCAGCAGATTGGGCCGGGAAATGCAACGGTGAGACACCGAGACACAGCGCATGGACCAGCGAGCTGTCAAAAGTAGTGAAGGTGCACTTCTCCTAAATGAGCCCATAGAACAAAAAAAGGAAAGCCGAGCTTCTGCATATCCAAACTGCCACCAATTTCCTCACTGCCACCATGGAGTCCTGCCCCTCTGGCCTTCTGAAATGTCATATTTAACTATTTCAGGATTGGCACATTGATTACATTTTAATGGCATAACACCAGCCTTAAGCCCTTCATTACTTTTCCTCAATCAAAATATCTGTGCCATTTAAACCGTGAATACTGGGCCGATGCCTAATGAAGGCAACCCAGTGACCCCAAATAAATAATACAGTCCAAAGAGCTGCTACTATTTATTGTGTGCACAGTCAATCTCATGTCTGTGCAATCAGTACAAAATAACAACAGAGTAACCTGTACTTAAACCTGTACATATCGTTGTTTTTTTGTACTGTTTAGCTGCAGATGTGTAAAGCACACAACCAGTGCGGTACTGTAACATGTTTTTCTTCAATATTTCTTCGTATATTGGACTTACAGCCATAGAATCATGAGCATAAAGCACTCCATTGAACACCTCAAGTTCTTCCTCCCCACTGCCCTCAGACTCTATAACTCCTCCCCTGTCACGCACCCATGCAATATGGATTGTTACTACTCAATTTCTGTGCAAATAATTATTGTGTGCTAAATCATTACAATGTGCAATATTTTATTTATTAGTAGTTACTACTATTATTAGTAGTTGTAGTTGTAGTAGTAGTAGTAGTAGTAGTAGAAGTAGTAGTAATAATAATAATATGTGCAATAGTCTTATCATCTGCGGTATCACTACTTTTGTTTGAAATAACAGACTCAGCAAACAACGATTCGTTATCTGTAGTATTATATCTCTCCTCTTACTGATCTCAGCTTTTTGTGTATAATAACAATATAGAACATAACAACAGTATTTAGTACAGAGATTTATTTAGACTTTATATTATAGTTTCTATTGTTAACCTGAACAACATCTTCTAGGATCAATGCAGTTTTCTGAGCCTGATTCTGTCTTTAAAGACCTCACTGTAAATAAATGGTGCAAAGCTGTTGTTAGCAGATTAAGCATATTTCTATAAGTGTTAGGGTGACATCACAAAAACAAGGAATTTAAAATGAGCTGTTTCACAGTTTTGTTTCCATTCATGGAAGGCATAGGCTGTAGAATGAATGGGACGGTTTAAAACTAATATTTACATACCACCTCAAATGATTTCATTTAAAATTCAGCTTGCAAGAAATGGACCATGTAACTACATATCTGAATGTATCAGTTAGTTGTTCTACTGCAAGTATGCTCCAAATGCATCATGTTCTCCAAAAACACCAACAGCTTACAGATTTCTAAACAGTTAATTGTTCCTTCTTGTGAGAAATCATGAACTGAGTTGGAGGAAGTAAAAGTATCAAATTGACAAATTACGGATAGGAAACTTATAGTTTGACCCACTGTGACCACATCCTTGAATCGTAAGAAAATATCCCCAAAGAAACAGAAGGTCAGTCCAATTCCATCATGCACCAGCCTCAGAGCTATTCCTCCTGGGTTTTCTTTCACAGTCGAAGCCTGTAAACCTGTCTGAATAATGCTATTAACTGAAAGAAAACAACAGATACATAGATCCCAGTATTTTGTGTGACTTAACACTCAGAGGTTGTGACCGTCTTCTTGTTATTTAAAGAAGATAACTATGTACGGTAATTAGAAGCATCATTTACAGAAATATATGAAAAATGTGTCTTGATATTAAAAACATGTACACAATATGTATATAAATATAGGCTATATACATTTACATTCTGTTTACATCTTAGTCTGTCCTCCCATCATTTTTCCTCTAAAGGAAGAGGTGTGTGGACAGAAGCTTTAAAAAGCCTTTTCAGCATTTCAACCCTTTCTGCTTTCTTACTGAGGAACAGTCAAAGGTAGCCAGTCAGAGAAGAGCTCATTTACATATATCAGCCTTTAAGTTACAGTCACAAAACAGTCTGTTGAATTGTATGGGATAAAGAGAGGTTGGAAAAATGGTCATCTAACAATAAAGAATTGTTGTTTCTGGTACATAAATCCACAAAACCTTCACATGTGACATAGTGGTTAAAGGGTTGAATTGATTGATTTTGCATGTTTAATGTGTTTTTATGTGTCTTGTGTAGATTATTCTGCAAAAAGGAAACAAATATCCATCATGGCACAGAGGAAAGATAATCAATTCAATTTATAACAAAGTAAGCTGGATGTGAATAATTCAGCCTATTTATTCCCTTATATATGTATTTCAGTCTTTAGGTACAGAGATTAAACATATGTTTCATATTATTTTTCCATCTGCTGCTACATGATGACAAAATATGTGGGTGAGGAAATTCTTTACATTCTAATGTAATTCTTCTGTCTTTTAAATGAGATGCTAGACCAAAGGCATGAATTAACACAGTAAGAAAGGCTCATTTTGACTTGATTAAATATGGATTAAACTGAGGAATATTCTCAGATTTTGTTAAATAGAGTGAACATGTGCCTTCATGACGGACCGTAAACCAAAATATTTTCTTATTTGTCATAAAAATTGAAAGACAGTTACCATAACAATTTTTCACCAAGAGCTTAGTATACTGCATGACATTCAGATGACTCATGTATTCAGAGTGTTACTCAGAGCACCCTTGAAGAAAACCCATGTGTAGCTGCATTGTTTCCTCCAGCTTTACAGCCGAGACCACAACCAATCTCTAGGTTTCCTCTTGAGCAAGCAGCACTCAATTTCACCATGATACACACGCCACACAGGCCTTTTGTTCCAATTGTATGAAAAGCGAAGCCTTGGATTGCTCTGTTTCCCTTCCCTTTTTCTGCAGGTAAGACAGAAGTACTGACAGTAGTAGCCACAGTTCGAAGCGGTAGGGTAATTAGCATGATGATGAGAAGAGTGGAGAACACTGGGCAGTCTAAAAAGGCATAGAAACTAAAAAGCGAGAGCATGTGGACCAACTGCTGAACTCAGGATGCATGTGCAGCCTGAAGCAAGACTAATACAAGAACTGAGCTCATCCACAAAAGATCCCTTCAAACTTTCAGGTTAACATCTGTAAACTTCCATTTGGCCTGATTTGAACAGAAAATGTGAAAAAGGGTGCAATTGAAAGCAAAATTATGACTGACATTCCTCTCAGCCAATTACAGTCCATGCTAGATGTTCTTTCCTTTATCAAATGAAGGAAACATGCTTTTGGGAAGGAGAAGGAAACAGAACATCTAACACCCAGAAGCCCAGTTTATACAGGTGAAACTCGGATATAATATAGATTCATTACATGCAAAGCGAGATATTTCTAGCCTTTATTTGTTATAATTTTCATGATTATGGCTTACAGCTTATGAAAACCCCAAATTCAAAATCTCAGAAAATTTGATTATTGTGAAAAGGTTCAATATTGTATGCTCAAAGTGTCACGTACTAATCAGCTAATTAATCCAAAACACCTCCAAAATGGTCTCCTGAGCCTTGATTTCTCAGTCTGGTTCAATAAAATTCACAATCATGGGGAAGACTGCTGAGCTGACAGTCATGCAGATAAACCTCATTGACACCCTCCCTAAGGAGGGAAAGCCTCAAAAGGTAGTTGTAAAAGAAGTTAGATGTTCTCAGTGTGCTGTATGAAAAGCTCATTAATAGAAAGTTAAGTTGAAGAGAAAAGTGTGGAAGAAAATTTTGCACAAGCAGCAGGGATGACCACATCCGCGAGAGGAATGTCAGGAAAAGGCCATTCAAAAGCATGGGGCACCCACTCAAGGAGTGGACTGAGGCTGGAGTTAGTGCAGCAAGAGCCAGCACTCACAGACAGATCCTGGACATGGGCTTCAAATGGGCTGCTCCTGTCTGTTGCTCGGAGGTCCAAAGTCTTCTTATTTGATGAGAGCAAATTTAGTGTCCCATTTGGAAACCAAGGTCCCAAAGTCTGGAGGAAGAATTGAGTGGCACAAAATCCTAGATGCTTGAAGTCCAGTGTGAAGTTTCCACAGTGTGTGTTGATTTGTGGAGCCATGTACATTTCTGGTAATGGTCCACTGTGCTTTATTCAGTACAGAATCAGTGCAGCTGTCTACCAGGGCATGTTAGAGCACTTCATGCTTCCTTCTGCAAGCTTTATGCAGATGCTGACTTCATATTTCTGCAGGAATCAGGACATGCCCTCACGGCCAAAAGCACAAAAAACCTGGTTCAATGAACGACCCTGGGATTACTGTGCTTGATTGACATGAACTCCTCAGAGAATCTATGGGGCATTGGCAGGAGAAAGAAGAGAGACATGAGACCAAACAATGCAGAAGAGCTGAAGCCCGGTATTGAAGTCTCCTGTTCTACCATAACACCTCAGCAAAGGTCCAAACATTTCTTTATTTAAAATCCCTTTTTTATTAATTTCACATAATATTCTAATTATCTGAGATTATGAGATTATGGGTTTCATAAACCATAATCTTCAAAATTAAAACAAATAAAGGCTAGAAATATAAGAGTCTATATGAGTCTATATCATATAGTAGTTTCACCTTTTAAATTGAATTACTGAAATAAATGAATGTTTGCCTGATATTCGAATCTTTCGAGTTTCACCTGTATGTGTGCATACACCATATACTGCTGCCATTATTTTTCATCCTAAGATGCTTCAGAAGTCAGAGATGAGGCACAATCACCCATAAGCTTCATATAGCTCACCAGCACCACTGGTTAAATGATTTGGGTATGTCAGCAGTTTAAAAGGTTATATTACTGTATGTAGGGCTGGTGCATCCTGATAGGCCAACTATAGGGCTTGAGGAAAGGTCGCAAGATGTGTTATGCTCATCTCATGAATGGATCAAGTCTACTGCAAGTGGAATTTGTCAATTATTTGGCTGGCCCACCTCCCCACCAACACTTAAAACCCACCAAACTGTGAGAGATTGAGTAATCTTTTGAAAGATGTCTTATAAATATCTACGAATGTTGAATGCAAATGAAACAATTTGGAAGAAAGTTTAGCATTTGTATTATTATTTCACAAATATGTTAATACCTACACTGTCTTCAGTGAAGTTCAACATGAACTACAATCAACCAATAAAACTGAGTGCATCCACTACTTTTAACATTAAGGCTATAATAATCAAATGTTCTTTGAACAGGTTCTCAGGATTTTCTTATCTTTAGTAAGCTTATTCGAATTTTCTGTCATTCTCTCATTCCTCCCCTTCTTGCTGTTTTTACTCACTACTTCCCTTGTTTTAGGCCATTTTGATCATTTTTCAGAACATTTTAATTGGTAATTAATGGAGAAACCCTCTGAACTTCTTGAGCTCCGCCATATGTTTTCTTCTTCTTCCTGCTATCACTGGAGGCAGATACCCTGCGGTTACCATGGGAACGTGTGTCACTCTGATTCTGATCGCACAGTCTCTGCTTCCAGGTTCAATACTCAGAGCTGAAAGCGGACCTGTGATCAGTGGAGCGGGGCTTCGGCGCGGGAGTCTGGGGGGAATTAGATGTTGCCTGCAGTCTGGGAAGGCCACTGGTGGATCACTGTTGAAAGACACTGATGAGTGACATAATCACAGAAGATTATGCTAAATGTCCAATTAAGAAGACACGGCTTGCAGCTTGTTTAGCATCAGAGACCAACAAGTGTGTCTTTGTTTTCGTGTCATCGCAGCCTATTAGACACTGTTTTACTTTGCTCAAAAATAATTAACAATGTAATTATTGTAAATATAATGGCAGTGTGAAGGCCGAAGGACCACTGAAGAATTGGAAACATATTACTCAAACCCCATAGGGGCTGCTAATGAAATGAGCACTCATTTGAGATTAGTTTTCTTCTCCTCACTGGGTTTTTTCTTTGAGAAAAAAAAACCCCAAACAGAAATAGGGACTAGCTGGTGTCCTTGGTGGTTAGGGAGTTACCCCTGCAATCAAACGGTTGTGGGGTCAAATTCCAAGACTGCCAGTGGCACCACTGAGGTATCTTTCACCAAGGTCACTGTTCCTGGTTGGTGAATGGGTTAAGCACAGAGAAAAATGTCATTCTATTCACATTGTGTGTTGTGTTGTGTTTACATGTGACAAATGTACATTTTACACTTACACTATATATGAACCTCGTACATTCCTGGCCTATTCTTCAATAAACCAATATTTTAAAAAATGTATACTTGTTCATTTGCAGTTATTGTAGACTCAATGGTGCAGATATACTAGTCTCAAATTTTACTAGAATCAGCAATGGCAACAATATATGTATATATATGGCGAGAGATAGAGAGAAAGAGAAATGTAGATACACATTAAAGGTGTGATTACTGTGCAACTGCTGCACTTTTTTTACACCTAATTTGTAATCATTATCTACTTTGTGTGAAAATAAGAGATTCATCAATATGATGAGGGAAATCTATGTCTTTCCTTCTCCTGTCAACTTACCATTTTTTCTGACAGTGACAATAGCTTTCGTCACAGATGTATGAAAAGCTGTGGATGAAGTGTTATAGTGTCATTGGAACATACATCATGTTTGTCGGCCTGCAGAACCGGAAACAAACAACCGACTGAAGTTCATTCTGCACTGGTCTTCTCCTCTTTCCATTTACGTTTCCATTTATGGCATTTAGCTGATGCTCTTAAACAGAGTATAGATGTAGTCCACATCTTTTCCAAAGTTCATTCCTCCATTCTTCCACGTGATGGACAGACAGAACCCCTTTCCCCTGCTTCCCAACTCAGCAGTTGCCATAGCAATCCCCTGGCCAATAATAGTCCCTACATTTGCACCCTGAAGCCAAGAGAGGCAGATGAAAATGTGCCTCATTCTGACAGAGATTACACTCTAATGTCCCTCACTCGCCCAGAATGGACTCCAGAATATATTACCTGGATGGATAATGTTACATGGGGCCTGTTCACCAGACTCTGATCTGTGTCCAGCTGTAAGATTTTGGAACAGGAAATCAGTCTACGAAAGTGTAATTGGGTCCATCCATCTCTGTCCAGAACATTGACCAGTAGACTTTAGCAAACAGACACTGTGACATACTGAAACGCACAGATCGTGTAGTTTAAAGTAAAAGGAGGATAATGCTGCTGACTACGAACTGAGAAAATCTCCAACGATTATGCAAATGACTTCATTAGAACACTCTGTCTATTATTAACCACGTTAACATGCTTGATCAATATACTAACACTTCATATATATGTTTATAATGTCTAGAGGGGGCCATATCAATGTCTCAGTATTATACATAAATGAACCCCTTGCCTGTTAAGCAGGAGGTCTGGGATTGAAAGCTTTCGGATTGAAAGGCAGCCAGTTGCACAAGAAACTCTGATTGGATAGATGAAAGAATAGATTATCAGCAAAGTATGGGTATTATGTGACACAGTGAGTCAAGAATCTGGAGCTGAAAAGAAGCTAGCTTCTACAGCAGGACGGTGATACAAAACAAACCTCAAAATCCTCCATGAACTATTGGAATGGTGCTCACAGTCCTCCAGCCAGTGCATCTCTGAACATTTGTAGAATTTTAACATGCAGTGCATGCAAGACCCAAGAATATCACAGAAGCCCTTTGCATGGAAAAAACAATGTCAGAAATAAACCAGCTGCCTCCCAAAAGTGTCCAGCTGAGGTAAACATTTTGTAGTGTGTCTGAACTGATGCAAATGCCACAATAGCTTTACAAACCACGAGCAGTTTGCTGTATACATGGTGTTTCATTATTTTCCCATCCAAAATTTACAAATCATACAGTTTTAATATAATATATTTAGATATATTTTAATATAATTTCTATATTATTAGAAGTTATAATAATATAATGCATGTACTCGCAATTTTAACTCTAACCTGAATCTTAATTAAAAAAAACACAGTTGTCCAGCAGGAAGTATAAAATACATAGTCTTTACAAAGTCAATAGCATTTTGTTCTATCTTGTTTGTCCTGTTTTTATTGTTTTCCTCCAGAATCAGGATATCTTCGTCCTATTTACACACGCACGAACAATCATTGACCACTGTTTACAGTCTAAAGGAGTTTCTCCAGTGTGGCCACTCAGATGTCCAGCAAGCCGTGCCTAAACATATTCCTCCCTCTTGCTTCCTGCGCTGAGCACACTACAATAAATCACTTGCCAAGCAGTGAGAGACGGCATGTGGAGAGAAATGTGATATGACAGGCGCAGGGGAAAAGCACAGCTTCTCTGCTGCCTGTCGAGTTCGAACAAACACCAGACAGCAAGTCCAGCTCACGTCAAAGCCACTGTCAGCACTGAAAATCAGTACAGGAGAATCAAAGGAGGAGAATCAAAGCCAGCTTCTCCAAATGTCACCAGCAAGCTGTCTGGAAAAACTTCGCCATGGCTAAATCTGAGCAAACACTTCATCAAACTGAAATAAATTTGGTGAATGGCTGTGCTTCTGAATTCTCTTACTTAAATTTATGTGAAATTTAACATATCATGCCAGTCTTGTTCTTGTTCATTATTTGCTCACCTCCTTTCTATAAAATTATGTAGCGAAATCCACAAATATACAAAAAAAACCAAAAAAAACAAGGTGTAAAACAAGACATAAACAAGAACAAACACATGGCTAAACACTAGCTGTAAATACTAAAGGGCAATACTAGTAGACTACTGGTTAGGGTGTCGCCCTGTGCTCAGGAAGTCATGGGTTTGACATCTTATACTGCTAAGCATCTCCGAGATACCCTGAGTACTGTTCGCACTGTGTGCTGTGGTGTGTTCGTGTATGACAGAACAGGCACGTTCACTTAAACACAAGAGACAGGTGCAAAAAAAGGATATTTCACAGGAATATTACAAGAAGAGAATCAAACGGCAAAAATCTATCAGTATGAGGGAAACACGTGAGACACACTAACTAGGGAACCGGGTGCGCCTGGGCCAGGTTGGAGACTAGACTTGTAGACAAGACCGCCTAAAACAAGAACTACCCTGACCAGAGGGTATCAAGACCAAGACCAAGACAGAATGAGCCAAGACCAAGACCGGTCTCGAGACATCCAACTCTAGTGGACAAGACAAAGTTGAGCAAGATAACGGGGGTTGGGCAAAGAGTAATACATCATCAGACTCTCATGGATAAACACGCTAGGTAAACAAATGCACATGGAGAAGATAAACAACAACATAGACCAGAAAACTGAAGGAAAAACACAAGGAAAATGTAAAACTAAAAAACTGGGGAAAAAGACACAAAGAACATATGCAAACCAGGTGGCAGGGGAGAACACTTCAGGGGAGAAAATTACAATATTCTTTTATTTTTAAATGTATTAAATAAAATACATTATTAAAACGTTTTGTGTGTATCTATGCAGTCTATTGTTTTACCCGAAGATCACAAAGGAAAATTGCTTTGAGATTTCTATCTATTAAATGGCTACTGAACAGTGTTTAAAATTTATTTTAATCATCAAATGCAACCAATTAATCATTTTATTGAGTAAATACTTTAGGGTTCTTAAGATAAAAATAGGACCCATATCAGTGTATTGTGTATTCATGCTAATTATTCCACTTATCTGTTTAACAAATGCACTGTATATTACATCTAAACTTCATGCATAGTAGAATTGGGTAATATGATGACATTTATCATTATTGTGTTCAATTATATAAGTCACATAATGGATTTCTGGGCATATTATGGGTTCCATGAGTTGGTGGGTGAGCTGGACCGGTGAGCCGGATTGGTGGGTGAGCCGGATTTAGAACAGTGATATTTGTCTGTTCCAAATTATCAGATGGCAGGAAGTAAAATTATCTTGATACACAATAAAAAATGTGTATCATGTTCTGATATTTTATCTTGCCTTATCACCCGCTCCTACTTACTGTTACTTATTAGCCTATAATGAACTTTCTTCCTGAACAGAATGAATGCAGTATCGATTGGGGTGGGCTGCAGGCCCCCAGGCAGCATGTCAATAGGGCTCCTGATAGTCTGTTTCAGTCTGGGAGATAAAGCGAGGCCAGAAAATAGCCATGTAAAATGAACTGTGACTATTTTAAGTCAAAAGTGGACCTCAGAAAAAAGCTGAATAACAAGGCCCTTGTAAGATACAGAATTTTAATAGCTTGCATGAGAGTAGCTTTAAAACCATTAACACTGTCTGTACATTGTTTCATGAGCCTTGGATAAATGGTCTATAAAATCACACAGAATAAAAGCTTGTGACATTGCAAGTAATTATTTTGTGTTTAAAATAATTTTAGCCATTTACTTTTCTAGTGCAATAACTATTAACTCAATGAATGTTGTTCTTTCTATAATAAAGTTTCTGTTCTGGAAAGATTGCAAACATTAATACCGATAAATATAAAACAGGAATGTGAGGGATCTCAAATAGTATTCTCTGTCATTTCTAAACTGTACCACTGATTAAGAAATTTACAACCATGAGATGTT
The DNA here is from genome assembly GCA_037832545.1 of Rhabdalestes septentrionalis. Taxonomy (NCBI): domain Eukaryota; kingdom Metazoa; phylum Chordata; class Actinopteri; order Characiformes; family Alestidae; genus Rhabdalestes; species Rhabdalestes septentrionalis. Next base: position 10,297,978 of record JBBMFX010000035.1, on the reverse strand, counting down.
CTTCTATGAAGAACAAGGGAGAGAGAGAGAGAGAGAGAGAGAGAGAGAAAGAGAGAGAGAGAAATAGAGAGAGAGAAAGAGAGAAAGAGAGAGAGAGGAGGAGAGAGAGAG
>JBBMFX010000035.1:10282698-10297767 GCA_037832545.1 Rhabdalestes septentrionalis | reverse complement strand
ACAGCTCATTTGGAGGAACAGGTGTGCCCTCTCCTTCTCTTTCTCTCTCTCTCTATCTCTCTCTCTCTCTCTCTCTCTCTCTAATGAGCTGTAGAGTCCAGGCTGGGCAGGAGTGACAGATGATCCTGTAGCTTAATCAGTTTACCAGCTAGAGACACCCAGCTTTCCTCAGCCGCTGCTGATTATACCAGAGCACCAGAAACCTCTGAAAAGTTTTCCCAGTGTGACTCCAGATCCTGCCTTTCCCACAGCACCATTACAGCTGAAACACACAACCCAGAAGAAACACACTCCAAAAAGTACAGAAAGAGTTACCATAGATTAAAAAAGACTTTCTATTTAAAATACACAGAATGCAGGTACTATGGATGTACATTAGCATAATTTCAGAATCTGCAGAAATTTGCTTAGAACGTTTCAAATCCATAATTGATGGTATATCTATTATACTCATGAGGACATTTAGCCAAGCCCGGGCTACTTTGCTACAATCTCTATGTTTTATTCATGTATTCTGCATCTGCAACCATTTAGAAATAAATCATTGACCAAAAACAAACACTGTTTTTTCTGTTTTTATTTTTCTGTCTTTTATAGTGCATGAACATTTCAGGATGAATAGAACAGTAGAAATGATCCCAAATAACATTTCAGAGATTTTTTCTCTTTAATGCTACTCTGTAGTCACAGGTTCCACATTATATAAATGTTTACGTATCAAATTTGACACCAAGTCTTTTTTTTCCTGCAAGTTTTATCATGGAACCATGTATCCAAGAAATAAGCCATTTAGGGCTGAAGGAGTGAGTTGTAAAAGGAGTAGTGAACAATGATTATTAGGCCATAAATCTTTTTTTGTGGAAAACCATAATCTCATTAAATCTAAATCTAACCATGTTGTGTGTTTATCATTCTAGATTTAACACAGATTGAATCTTGTAAAACACATCATGTGTTCTATCTTAAGACGTTAATTAATTTTCTCTAACCGCTTAATCCATACCAGGGTCATGGGTACCTGGGGCCAATACCAGGTTCAAAAGTGTGCAAGGAATGGATTCACCCTGGACAGGGTGCCAGCCCACCACATGAGGCACCATCACACACACTATTTACTCACACTCTCACACCTACAGTGAGTTTAGAATCCCCAATTCATCTGATGCACATGGCTTTGGACTGTGGGAGAAACTGGAGACCCCGGAGGAAACCCACGCCACTACAAAGTGTGAGGCAACTGTACTCTGGAGGTATGAGGCACAGGGCTGTAACTTATTTGTAGCATTTCTACAGCAACTCCTTCAGTAAAGCATTTCTACAGCAACTCCTACAGTAGAGTCCTGGCATAGTAGTGCCACTGTTCACCATCTGTGAGGAGAGAAAACCACTGGATAAGCTGCTGCTCATATTCACTGCCAGTGGTGCATATTGAACGTAGAAAGGACGTGGAACAGGGGTCTTCATACCAGCTCTCAGGCTCCCATATCTATGATCCAATCTAACTCTCAATTCATAAGGATCTGGGGGCTTTAAGGACTGATTTGAAGACTAGATTGATGTTTTCTCCTTACAGATTGTAAATGAAAGCGTGACTGATTAATTGATTCCTCTGTCACATCCTAATTATGTTGCTGATTACTCTGATTCATTAGGCCTTCAATTCAATGCCTCAAACCGCGGATTTCAAGAATGTAACCATTTAGCTTCCAATCAAAACATGATGAACCAAAAAAATATTTTTTTCAGTTCCCAGAAATCATTGGCCCCTGAGGCTTCCCCTCTGTTTGAAGGTAAGAATACTTATCTGTTCTGCTTCTTTACCTTGAAAATCATCTAGATGGAATGTAGGTGCTCAGAGACCTTTCATGTATTCCATATGCTTTTATTTTTCTTACATAGCAAAGAGCACTTAGGATAAAACACTCATCACAGCCTGCAGTTTTCCATTAACGTCAGCAAACACATCAGTACGTTCCAGTGTTCATGCAGAAAAGTGGAGAGCATGCCACATATAAAGCACATCTACTTCCCCATTCAGCAATTCACAGCTTCAAATACAGGGTAACCACGATAAAAATAGAATCCATTCACATGAAGAAATAACACTACAGAAGAATCCAGCATTTACAAACTGCAACAAACGGCATGTCAATAAAACCATTTCTACATCAAGTATGTTGGATCGGCACTTCGATAACCTGTTCAAAACAGGAAGACTGGAGCTTCAGAATGGCTCAGTGAAAGAAAACCATGGAAAGAAACATCACCAGTCGTTTTGAGCACTTTAATGGCTCAAAGACTCGCAGGGTTTTTTTTGTTTTTTTTTAAGAAATAAAGGAAAACTACCAACCAAAACCTTTTACCTCTTGTTTAATTAAGCAGCATTTCAGGACTTAATTACAAGGGATCATTTGCACACTCTGCTGGCCTGATCAAAGGCAATATCATCCTGTTATTTCTGTGGGGCGATTTTAATGAGGTCTACCACTCTTACCACTCAAATATGTACATTGGTTACATCAAACGGCGAGCTACAGCCACAGGACCTTTTCTACAAGTATCATAATATTTAACCAATAAAAATGCATCAAGTAAAACCACAAGAGTCAGACCAAGAACTGCATTTGGAATCAGAACCGGCAAAGAAAAGGCAGAGCTGCAATATTGCTCTTAATATTTACTTTCGGTTAGAATATGAAGGTAAATAATATTTTGATTCGAACACATTACGAACAGAGCAGAGCTCAAAACCCCCAAAACCCTTCTTTCCCTTTCATAGCTGGTTTCATTTTGTCCACTTGCTTTTATCAATAATAAATATAGCTGACGTTGATTTAAGTACAGCTTTACAGGTTTAAGGAATAGATGTGGACTACTTGAGCACAGATGTACATATTTCCGCATAAGAGCATCAGCTAAATGCTGTAAATGTAAAATAAATAAAACCATATCCACAAATATATCCTCTGAATATGTACAATTGCATGCAGAAGTTTGGGCACCCCTGGTCAAATACACATTCTCTACACACTTCTGCACATTTGAATGCACTGATTAGATGCTATTATTTTGCTAAACTTAACAAATTGGGTGGAAATAGCATTACTTGTAAAATGTGACAAAATTATGTTGTCTTTTCGCACGTGATAAACTCAGCAAGGAAATAGACACTGAGCTACACAATTTGTAGTCTGGTAACTGTAGAGTATGTGTATTAAATTTTCACAAAGAAAATCAACTAAACATTTGACTTGGAGGTCCAAAAGGCTGAGATGTTCACTTCTCAGCCCTTTCACTTCAAATGTATACCCATATATAACACTGACAATAGTCTTTGTACCTTAAGGTCAAATTTGTCAGTTTCTTCCACTGATGTGATCTAACCCACTCATCAAAGGCTTTTGAACTTGTAAAGTCCAGCTCAAGTGTGTATTTTCAGTAAATGGGGACATACCAAATACTGAGAAATTCTGTAATTCACAAAAATATTAAATATTCTTACTTTTTACACTTGTGGTTTCAGACTATTGGACTATTGTATAATTTGCATTTATACATTTTTATTCTAAAGATCATTTTTTTAAACCGACACCAACCCATCAGATAGAAACCTAGGAAACATTCAGAAGGAGACAAAAGTGATATTTTCAGGATAAGAGCCCATAAAACATTACCACCCCTCTGTGCAATGATTGATAATTAATATGTATTTTACAAATTTTACATTCAATCCAAACAGATTAACAAAATCTCGCTCAGCATCATGCAGTCTGAGCTGACCAGCACATGCACACCTCCTCCCTCTTCAGTAAGGCTTCTGGGTCTCACAAAAACTATGGGCGAGCGCACGTCACCACATTACCATATTTAAAGCAGCGTCTGCTAAGACACAGTGATGCAACATCCTCCGATGTTAGTTATTCATCCTCTTAATGAGTCGGCAGATGCATCCAGGATCAAAGCTAACATTTGAACACTGGGTCATTGTGTTAAGTTCAAAGGACCACAAGCTCCATGATGACGTTTTCAGGACTGCATCAGTTCATACAACAAACATAGAAGAAAAAAAAACTGTACATATTTACATAAATATGTAAACACATGCACACATACATACAGAAATACATATATGTGCTAGGTCAAATGAACTAAATGACTGATCATCGATTACAATTATTATCATACAATAACACGTGAAGGGGTGGGAAACATTATGCATCAAGTGAACAGTCAAGTTCTTGAAGTTTGTGTCCTGGAAGCAGGAAAAATGGGCCAAGTTAAGTATCTGAGGGACTTTGTTCAGAGCCAGATTGCGATGACTAGACAGGTGAACCTAGTAATCACTGAAACAGCAGGGTTCCTTGTGTTCAGTGGTTAGTACCAAAAATGGTTAATGCTGGCTATGTGTGTGTGTATATATATATAGGTAAATCATGCAACAGAGTACCAAGCTCCAGGCTGTTCGTTGTAGTCATTAATAAAATTGCTGGACCATGCTACATAAAAACTATTTACTACAGTGAGCCTCTGTAGGTCCTTGTGTAGGGCTTTAAAGACCAGGCAGCAGCTTCCCCAAGGGGACCTCTCTCTCGCCCAGCAAGCTGTCCCTTTTTAGGCTAGTGCCTTTGTTCACCACTTTGATCTTCAGGGCCAGGTTTTTCACCTGCGCCGAGCTTACTGAATCAAAGAAGAAGTCCTCATTGAAGACGGGATTGCGGCTGTTCTTGATGATGGTGCTCCTTTGCTTTTGCACCTTACCTGGGTTGAGGTAGAGTGACACGCAACAGTTGATGCTTTTCATATCAAACATCTGGTCATACAGGTCCTCTGCAGCTATAATGCGAATTCTCAGACGGGCCGTACCCGCATCATAATCGGCGCAAAGCCGGATGGCGCCACCCTTGTGCAGGTTGACTGTGTGCTCCCTTTGCTGCCTGTCTCTTGAATGGAGATGATCCAGAGGACCACCACCGGAGGGGCAGTGGATCCGCCTGGGCACGTTAGGGCTGGGCTCTGCTGAACTGCACTCATCTGTGGAGAGAGAACTGTGCCGGGCAAACGTCCGTTTGGCTTTGACCACCTTGGCCTGGGTCTCGTGAGTAAAGATCTTGAGCAGGGAAGCAGACCGAGACAACAGTGGGGAGCTGAAAGGAGAGGATTCTGCAGAGGAACAGGTGTCACTCTCGCCACCACTGAAGTAGCGGTACGGGCTAATGTGAGACGTGTTAAAATCCACAGGGTTCAGATGGCTGCCCTCGGAGCTGCTCTTGCCCTGGGACTTGCGTTGGGTGTTGGGGGAGGTGACCGGACTGGTGTGGTCACAGTGGAACAGCGATTCTTTCCGGCGAGTGTGGGGACTCTCCATAAGTGTGGCAAACCCATAGGAGGTCTGGGTCTTTGGGATGTATGGTAGAGACATTGCCGTCTGGGACTGTGGATCAGCATTCGTATCACCAACGTCATCTGCGCTTTCAATCTGAATGATGTGGCGGTTGGCAGCCCTCAGAAGGTTCTTCGTGTCGCCCGCCAGCTTGCTGACAAGGCGGGGACTCCGAGGGCAGCTGAGGATCTTGTTGCCGATGGTCTGCTCCGATGTGGACGGGCGCAGACCTTCCTTGGGCTTCACATCTGGTGTCTCAGCCTCTGGGGGGCAGCTGACCAGCTTAGGTGGGATGAAAAAGTCAGGGATCTTGTCAGGGGTGAGGACATTGCTGTAGATTGGGGTTTTATCCTGCTTGTCGCCTGCCTCCCCCTGACGGGGTACGTTGTTCTCCACTGAGCTCCGGATCTTGTCCAGAACCCACATGATTCTGCTGGGTGCGACCCAATGATGAGGAGCTGAGGGTTTCCGTCTGCAACATCAGGTGGCACAGGTGCTTAGCATGTGCACATGACAGAGGGTAACGTCAACACGATGCAAGAGCAGCATTTAAATAACAGGATTAACATCTTAGCATTTTTTCCCGTAAGAAAACGATCCAGATATTATCTGCAGAACACACTGCTCATTTATTCATTACGCTATGAAATAATGGGTTTTATTTCATGACTGTCATAGCGAGATGTTAAAAATCTTTACAAGGATAAAACAAAATGTCTTCAGTGAAATATCTGAAGAAGACATTTGGCTGTATGCTGTATTTATATTTTAAAATGTTAGGGAGACAGATTTTGTTTCAGACAGTGTTAACTGTAGCCAATGTACTCCATACACTGTTTTCCTGAAAATATATTGACATAACATTCAACAGGCATATTTTTACCCCAAACCTAAGCCTTAAAAGGTATTGTGCATGCAGGATGTGAGATGTTAAAACACCTTAGATTAAAAAAAAACACTGGTTACATTTAACAATGCATCCTTGTTCCAGTGATATTAACTGAAGAAAAGGTTGGGCTACATGCAGTATCAGTATTTTCAGACGTTATCAACAGACATGCTTTTTTCCAGAGGTTATTAACTGTAACCAATGTGTTTTAGAAGGTGTTTGAACACCTCACAGCAAGCATCCATAATCTCTTAGGTTTGGAATAAAAAAACACCTGTTGCATATTGTGGGTATATTTTATATTTTTACCTGGGTATTGATTATATTTTGTGGTTAACAGCCTGAAGAAAACTGAGCGACATGCAGTTTAGAGAGCAGCAGAGCAACAGATACGGCTCCCTTTTGGAGAACTTTACAGATTTATCACTGGGGACTTATTCATATTATCTATCTATTTGAAACACTCTATTGTTCTACAGCTGTTGAAGCACATAGATATGAGACCTGCTCTCCAAACTACCTGTTGCACCACTTTATTCAGGCTGCTGCCCACAAACACATACACAGGTTCCATTCAACTATACTGATGTAACATGCAACAGACACATTTTACCTCAAACCTAAGCCCTATGAAATTTTATTGTGAAAGCATACTTTTAAAACACCTTCCAAAACAATTACAGTTAAAGACACCTGTAGAATGTATGTCCATTCATAATGTCAAATAATACTGCATACTGAATTACATGTCATCTGTACACAAATGTAATCTTACAAAAATGTTAGCATTACATGCAACAAGTTTAATTTTAAGATCTAATCTATGATATGTTGAGTTATATTATTTATTTATATTATTTATTGAAAAAAATCTATTGATCATATATGAAAAAACTACAGCAATACAGTGGATGAATTACATTTTGCAGGCAGCAGCTGTAAGTACAAGGAGCAACAGGCAGTTGGGAGACAATGAATCTGAGACACTTGCCTCCTGTTCACCAGTAACTTATCCGATTTTTTTGAATAAAAACCGATCTGTCAGAGCTGATTCACTGACTAATATTACAGTTTGTTATTTTTGTACATTTACAGTCACACTGTTTTCTTTTCTCCAGCTTCTAATTTTAGTTTTTGCCCAGTTAAAAATGGTGCAGTTACGTAAAACTGCAGCCTTTAAGGTGGAATTGATTTAATAACGTGGTCCGACATACTCAAAAAAGTAATATTTCAGTAATTATAATGCAGCTTAACGTAACAGTCACGTTGTTTTCCTTACAGTGGACGTAAATTCAGTTTGAACAAAGTTTTCTGACGACTGACTAAATATTGAATGTAATTTTCCGGATATAATATTGTAAAAAAGTATCCCACCTTACAGTCATTGCTACACAGTTTTGAAAGTTTTATATTTGTCTGAGGTTCAGTAAATTATTCTCACAGAAACTTTGTCTGAGGTTCAGTAAATTATCCTCACAGAAACTTGTAGAGTATTAAACACAGCACTGCTGTAATTTATCACACCTGTTGCATTAAAGTACGTTACTTACGGTGAGATCTGAAAAAGAGAGCTCTTGTTTTCTACTCCTCAGGTTGCCAGATGATTTCCCAGATGCTCATTTCGTGCTGTGAACGATGAAACTCTAACTCAACCACTGAGTCGAGGGACCCTCGCAGCTTTTATAGTCGCCCACCTGCAGCACTGACCAATCAGAGGAGCTGCCGCTCTGACCAATCACAGCCCGTCCTCATGGAATCGTGCCATACACTACATGGCCAAATGTATTGGGACACACTTCGTCATTGTTGAATTTGTTTGGCCCCTTACTTCTAGTGAAGGGTTATTATAATATTTCTGCATAATAAGATATTTTAGACAACACCATGCTTCCAAATTTGTGGGCACAGTTTGGGGCAGAAGCTTCTCTATTCCAGCACCTTTGGGATGAACTGGAACGGAGATTGCGAGCCAGACCTTCTCGTCATCATGAAGTCAGACCCACATCAGTGTCTGACTTCATGAATTCTCTACACAAATTCCCACAAAAAGCCTTCCAAAAAGAGAGGAAGCTGTTGTTGTGGCAAAGAGGGGACCAACTTCACATTAAAGTCTAGTAATATCAAAGTTTATGTTGGTGTGATTGTCAGGTGTCCTAATACATTTGTTCATATAGTGTAGTTTAGCTAGAGACCCCAGAAATAATCATAATGAATCTTCAAATTAAGCTCGAAATAATGATAATTAATCTTCAAATCTTTTGAAAAAAAAAGTTCAGTTTGATCAATTCTGCTTACGTTTATTTCGGCTAGGGCTTAACTTGAATGCTTTTACCCTAAAATAATTTTTTTTTAGGGATTTTAGGCAACTCGTTTATTTTTGTAAAGTATAATTTGTTGTTACTTGAAATATTGAAGGGAAGACGTGCAGGGCAGGAAAATGTTACAATGAGACAAAATCTAATTGAGGTTGAACATCCAGGCACTTGTCAACCTGACCTTCTCTGATCATTGGTTGCCCTGGAGACCAGGCTATATCTATGGCAACAAATAGACCTTAACAGGTGCAGGGAAAATAAAAAATAAAAAGAGGTGAAGATGAAATCAAGTGGGTTGTCGTTGTAGAGCACCAAACCTGTAAAATGTGCAGCTGCTGAAGGCTAACAGGTTACATTAGACACGTACAGAAACAAGATGTGTGGGACCACCCAAAGAGTAAATATGGCTGTGGCTTTGTGTAATATGGAGCTGGTCCCATGGGAGTAATGAGGAGTTATGAGTTAGAGCTTTACACTCAGGCAGCTCAAATGGCTGACCCTTCAGTCATCAAGTAATCAAGAAAGATAATCTAGAACTCGTGTAAGTGTCAGAGGTGGAGTCAGCAGGGAGGGATGGTGTGTTCCTGCCCTCGCCATCCTGCTTAGTGTGTAAAATCCAGCCAATAGTGAATGAGTCATTTACACCGAAGGACTTATGTTACATGAAGGCAAGTTTAAATGGGATCATAAGCTTTAAGAGCCAGAATTAAAATGCCAGAATGAGTGATCTGTAGTCATTGAGTTTTCATAAACTGGAGTTTTAGTGTTTTTTATTCATAAAAATCTGAAAGCCTAATAGTAAAGAAAACATTTCAAATGACCTTCATAAATGAGACTCCTGGGCTGTTGCAATGATCCTCACCTACAAGAATAATTTGTCAGATCTGCAACTATGTTCCCTAATACACCACTAGAGGTGCCCAAACTATTCATTGACCGAAAAGATACATGTTTTTAATCATAGACTGAAAAACAGGCCTTGTTCTGATGAAATCTAAACAGTATGAATTTCAGGCTGGAGCTGATGATCTCAATGAACTTCGAACTCAATTCCTTTTTTTTTCAGTATTATTTATATGGCACATTTTACAACTAATGTTGTCAAAAATCAGCTTCACAGTGCAATCTTTGTGCTTTTTCATGTCAAAGCAGCCATGGGCAACAGAGGTGAGGAAAAAATCTTCCTAAAGTTGGAGGAAGACACCTCGGGAGAAATCAAGACTCAGAACACCCTCCTCTGGTCACCCCGGAGGGAGAGAATGTTATTTTCAATAAGGACAAACAATAGAAGGCCTTCGTGTACAGATCTAATCTGTGCTTAGAATTTGGCCATCAAGGGCTAACAGAGTGGGGACAGTTAAGAGAGAGTAGAGGTAGTTTTCTCTGATAGAAGAATAGTTTGATATAACTAACTAACTAACTAACTAACTAGTTTGAGAATATTTAGTCCACACAAACAGGGACAACAATCACTGCCGGAGCTTTTGAACCGCAGTTGCCCTTGGATGGGGGAGGAGTGTGTGGGGAGTCTGAAGCTGCCAAACCAGTTGAAGATATTTGGATAAGAGACACCAGCGACTGCAGATTCAGGATGAACTCCCAGCATAACAACCGTAAGTGCCTGAGTATATGTAGCCTTTGACCTTTCCTCAAGCCTTGAATTAGCACCTAGAGTGGTTTAGGCCTCATCATTCAGACACAACCACAGAGAAGGTCTGAACCGGGGTCAGTATAAGAACCAAAAGTCCAGAGAAACAAATTCTTGCTCGTCATTCTCAAAACAACCTGAATGGTACTATGTCCTTAAAGCCTTTGTTAGAACTGTGAGTCACACAAAATGACTTCTAAGTACACTCTGAGTACTGCCTAGAATACACAGAGAGAAAGAGAAATACAGTAAGAAGCCTATTACACATCACAGCAGAGGATACAAATTAACCATCTATTCCAAGGAGGAACAAGCTCATCAAATGAATGTTCTCATAGTGAAATGTCAAGAGACCTTTCACAGTCACGCATGGCACATCTATTTCAAGCTTACGGCACAAAGGCTGAAACAGGACAACAAAGACCGAATCAGGAATAAGTGGGAGAAATAATCTTGACCTGATCAAATTATGGCATGACACAGATGGCCAAGTAAAAATCCATTAAAAACTCCCCAAAAAAGAACACCAAAAGACATATGCTACATAGAGGCATGTTAAATGTGGTCAAGAGACCAAATAAAAATGTCAAACGCTCATTTTCACAGTTGGGTTTATTATTGCACTTTATTTCCCCTCATTGGTTTCCTTGGAAACTGGCTCACATTTACCCTGTCATGTAGCTTGAAGTGCCCCCAGACACCCCACCTGCACGACTCCACAGCCAGACATTTCCAGCTTGACCGAGGGCCAAGAAGCTGGAGCTTGTCCACAAGATTCCTTTAAAACCGTTTCATAAAACTTGAGTTAAAGAATCCCTACTTAAACCTTCCAGAGCCATTTATCATTTCCAGCTTGTGTAATAAGCAATTCTAGGCCCCAGGGGGCGCAGAGTTATGTTTTGTTTAAATTGGATTTAGATTATCCCCAAAAAGTGTGTGCCCAGTGGTATCCTTGCATTGTTTCTTTATCAAGATCAATAAAATGTTAGAATTAAATCATTATGATTGGAGTGAATACCTAAAATGTTCATAGAATGTTCTAAGGCACTTTCCATAGACACCATCGTCTCTTTATACACATTTCCCACATTAAATCAATTAAACTTTTTTTGTACACTGCATTTTGCAACTAGTGTTGTCCCATAGCAGCTTTAGAGAATGTCTGATGCCCTAGTGAGCAGCCAAGTGTAACAGAGGCAAGACAGCGCTTTAAAACCTGGAGGAAGAAACCTCAGGAGAAACAAGACTCAAAAGGGGAAACCACCCTCCTCTGGTCAACCCAGAGAGAGAGAAAACGAGACTTTAAGGACCATTGTGTATAGACTTCATCACTGCTGAACAGTTGGCTTTCAATGGCAGACAGATGAGTTACAGTTAATGTCAGTAGTGGTAGTTTTTAGTTTGAGTCTGAATGAGGAGCAAAATGTCTAGTCCACAACAACAGGAACAACAACAGGGCTGCCAACTCTCATGCAATGAGCGTGAGACACACGCATCTGACTGTCTTCACACGCATTCACGCCACACCTCCGATTTCTCATGCTGAAAATCTATTTTTTCTATTTTTCCCATTGTTCACAGTCCTCAACGATAGGTGGGCCACCGAATGTCGCAGCAATCCTCGGCAAAAAAGAAAGTACCCCCCCCTGCTCAGCGCTCCAGATGTAAGGCAGCTAGACAGATGGGTAACCAGTGAGTACTACAACTGCTGTGGTGAAAATATTCTTTATCTAAACTCCTAACACTACATTCACCTGCCATTGTGAGTTCCCAAATATAAGAGTCTACTGAATGTGTAAAAGTAAAGGCCGTAGATTTTTTTGCAACTGGTCAATCAAAATGCAGATCTCAAGTGTTTCACCTTACCTGCAAGGGACCAGCATGTCTGCAAGTTTTCATTCCAAACAAGCAGGGGTTCACCTGATTCTATTTGCTTCATCAAGTAGTCTCACTTGTCAAATAACTGTTCAAGTGTGTTCCTGCTTTGCTGGAAGTAAAACACCAGTCATTAAAGGACCCCCCTGGACTAAGCATTCAACTTGCCAATCAAAAGGCATACATCAAGTGTGCAATCAGACCACAGGACACGACCAGACAATCAGAATGCAGGGCTGCACTTGCCGATCAGGCCTGATATGGAATAATGCTTGTTTTGTGTCACCTAGTTGGCAGTTTTCTTTGATTGCATGAGTGCTCTTGCTTGAAATGCGACCCTGCTGTTGATGTTCAGGCCAACAAAGTTTTGGTTGTTTGTGATTGTTGGGACACGAGCCATTCTTGCCTCTTTCCTGCTCAAGAGAAATCTCAAAATTAACCAGTGATTGTAGGTTTCTCAATGTTCATAAATTCAAAACCCTACTTACTGTGTACTTTTGGGCAGACTTTCTTTTTAAGTCCAATCATTATTAAACACAATGACATTTATTGTCATTCAGAGCAGCTTAGTGGCTGTTTTTTCACTACCGCTGTACATCAGTACACTTATTATTTTATAACAGTCCACGTTTTGGCAGCATTGGATGTGACATTGCATGACCCCCAATAGGCTCGACTTTGCCGTGGTATGAGACAGGTAACGACTCCCTCTAGTGGCAATTCAGGTCTCAATAGGTACAAATAAAATAGCACTTCAGACATGTGTTTAAAAATTATTTCATTAAATTCGTTTCAAAATAAGTAAAAATACTCGCATGTACGAAGAGTGCATGTAACATTCTTATACATTTTGGCACGTACAATGTTTAGTAACACTACTGCATTCAGCACATGACAGACACAAAGCAACTGCAATAAAGATCTTTATTCAGGTTTTAAATAGATTTACAAACCATAGGAGAAAAAGAAAGTGGGGGAAATGTAAGGAAATACAAAAGATTAAATGAGAATAATGCACATCTCATATATGAATGAAAATCCTCATATCTCAAAAACCAGCAAATTTTTAGGAGATATTTTGGTCGAGACGTCATGGTGTGGAGCTGTTGAGTGTGGCTAATTGAGCACATGTAGCAACTGGATTCAGTCAACCAGGCCGGTAGTGACAACGGGAACAGATGCAGTTAGACTTGGGCTATTGTTTTCCGTGGATTTTTTTTTTTGTGTCTATTCATTCTGGTTTAGCCCATTTTCGAAAAGGCGACCGCAGCTTCCAAATATCAGGCTCTTACTTCAACCAGGGCTAAAATAAACTAGAAGTTGCAGAGGACAATATTATATCTCCATCAGCTTAAGCAATTAAAAAATCCACAAGTGGTAGATTTTATAATTCTATGTAACAGGATTAACACAGTGTAAAAAACAAACAAAAAACAACCCATGAATGTCCTCAATTGATTTAAGCAAACAAATTTAAGCTGGTGACGACCGAAACAAATCAGGGCACTCAATTTCTTCACATCATTTCAGTACAGTCAAGAACCATGCGAGCTCGGAATGTACTTCAAGACACCTAACAAAAGGGGTTGTTTCTGTTAGAGGAATTAATTTGAAAATGTACTCTTGAGGAATTTAGAGTGTATCAACACACACCATTATACACTTGCAGTCAAAATTCACTGGCTGGTGAACAACAAACAAAAAAAAAAACAAAAAAACTTAGTCATTAGAAAGCGAAATCAGCCCTGAGTCTGTGGTACAGGATTTTATCTACAGGTAGCAGCACCACTGAGACTGTTAATTAATTCTCAGCCACCTAAAACACAAAGGAGAAGGCCAAGTTGTTTTGCAACAGACTGAGCAGCTGTAACTGGCAAAAGTAAAAAGAAAAATGTTAATGCAGTTGGGCACAAACTGAAAAGTGGGGGGAAAGAAAGCATACATCAGGTGTTGTTTTTTAAATGATCCAAGAATAACTAGAACACAGTTGGATTGATGACATTTCCACAAATCAGCCAGTCCTAATCAGCTCCCCATCACAGAACCATGAGTCAACATCAACAGAAACCAGTCCTCTGTGGTGACAGCTGAGTCATGGTTCTAATGCAAAAAGCACTCAAAACCAAAAGAGAGAAATTAAAGCAAAACTATGGCAAGAAAAAAACCCAAACCAGCTCAGAGTCTGTTTTAAATGGATTTAAAAGCAAGGAAGACGGACTGAAGAGTTCCGTTCAGTTCTGAGATGGTGATTTTGTCATGAGTCCTCATTGCCAGAGTCATCGTCATAACAACAGTCGTCGTCCTCCTCGTTCTCCTCATCCAGATCCTCATCATAATATTCGTCATAGAAGAGTGTGGAACCCTCGTCTGGTGGTGTAGCGCGGGTGCGGACGCAGTACTCAGCCAGAGTCGTGGGAACTTTAACCCCATCACGTTCAGCATCAGCTTTAGTGGCTAAAACCTGTTTTCTATGAGAGAGTGAGCGAGCAAGAGACAGACACAGAGAAAGAGAGAGACAGAGAAATCAATAGCATGCAAGAGAGATATTACAATTTATCCTGGTTATCCAGCTTATATAAGCAGTATAGTGACATGAACAAATAGTGTGTGCTATATTGCAACCAAGGGAGTGTAACTTTCAATGGACAAGTGATTGTTCCTTCCTTACCTGATGATGTCGGCGTATTCCCTGTCTCTGCCTTTACTGTCCCTCCACTTGCGGTACATGACGGACGCGTCCACATTGGCCGGGGAGAAGGTGTTGGGTTCGTTCAGCAGAGAGATCACACTCAGCAAAATGGTCCTGCCAGAAAGAGGGCAGCATATACTCAGGGTTATACTGTACATCACTCAAGCCTAATGGTGTCTAATTTTGTGCACACCATCAACTAGGGATGCTCCGATCAGGATTTTTGCCACCGATACCAAGTACCGATTTTTTGTCTGGGTGATCGGCCGATAC
>JBBMFX010000035.1:10261592-10282598 GCA_037832545.1 Rhabdalestes septentrionalis | reverse complement strand
CGGTTCCTAAGATCGGCGAGTTTAACGAGTCCCGATCGAGTCATAAAGTCTGATTATCGGCTGATACCGATCGTCCGCCGATCGATCGGAGCATCACTACCATCAACAATACTTTATGTTTCAGAGGTTATTCTGTGTTTTAAAATGACCATCAACTTGACTGTCACAAATTTGATGGTCATTTTCCTACATCTTAGAGGTTACTCTGTGTAATAATTAAAAAACATAAGTTGAGCCTGTGACAGTCAACTTGACGACCTTACACTGTAGAGGCCCCATTAAACAAATCTGCAAGCACATCACAATAAACATAGTGTATTAAACAGTAATAGTAACATATTACAGTAAATTAATACATTTTTAATACAAACAAAAACCTCAAATATCAAGTGGGATTGAAAGCATCACCAGTAATTAACTAAAAAATGGCACAAGAGTACTGTGTGTGTGTGTGTGTGTGTGTGTGTGTGTTTCCTACCTGACATTTTGTGTGGGGTTCCACCTCTCTGATGGCAGCTCCCCACTCTGAGGATCGTCTACTGGAGGGTGCAGGATAGAAATACACACATCCCCATTCTAAAAACAAACAAATCATTTGCTTTATTAACTGACCCTCATAACATCCATTACAGCACACAGATAAACACTAACCGTTACCTTACAGAACAAACATACTTACTTCATAGATGTTGGGATGCCACATCTTGGTGAGGAATCTGAAGGATGGAGGAGAATAAGGGTAATCTATAGGAAATTTGATGCGAGCCTAAAGAAATATACAAAAACAAGAACAGAACAGATTTGTTAAGGGAAAAAAGCCCAAACGATGAAACAATAAAAAAGCTGCTTGAGTACAGATCCATTTGTGTCATCACCATCAGCCAAACTGCTCCTCAGCTAAGACTGGTAAAAATGCATTGGTGACTCGTTTATATGTCCTGCATCACACTATTCCTGCCTTTCAGCTCCATTCAGAATTTTTCTTCTTAATATCCTAAGAACCTCGACTTGTGGACCCAGTATAATGAATCATTGTCTATCCGTGGATATTTACAGCTGCTGGAGTTTTCAGAGCCTTACAAGTATGTACTGGCCACAAAACATTTCTATTGATCAAATTATTTTTCAGTAATTTAGTTTTAAAAAAAGGCAAAGTCAGCAAAATTACAACTTCAATGTAATTTTGAAATTCATCAACAGAAACAAATGAGTTATGCACAGCTAACTTATGAAGCATTTGTACATGAGGTTAGTTTTCATTGCTCTTACCATTTCTAGGACAAACCAGCACAAGAGTTATCAAACAAACAAACAAACAAACACACAAGCTATCCGACTCCTGAAAGTTGACCATGTGAGCATAAGGTTAAATAAGAAAAAAAATCGAGATTAAAAGCCACTTCAAACTTCACCTATGTCAAAATAGCTTTACTCAATGTCTTCACTCAAACTACAATTTCATGTATTACAAACTAACAATAAAAAAGACTAATAAAGCCAAATAAATCAATTTCCCAATATCGATCCCTGAAGGTGTGTGAACACTGAATCAGGTTAGGTACAGCAGTTTTGGTCCAGAATTATCGATGCCCTTCATAGAAGGCTGCAGCATTTAGTCAACAATGTCGATTATTTATTGAATATGTTGATTATAGAAAAGGTTTACCATCCTGTTCAATGTTCACATGATTTATGAAGTAATTCCAGCAGATTGCTGTAGTTAGGAAGTGCTTTTTGTGATTTGGCTTCTATTGTTTTGCTACACCACAAAACCTATTGCTGTGATGTGTGGTTACACATGTATGTTATTTGCAATAATGCACAAGGCCATATTTACATGCATCCTAAACTGTGTGGATATGGGAAGGCTTGCAATGTTAACTATGTAACTATGAGAACATACTGTGTGTTTAGCATAGACTTAAATAGGGTTTTTGCATGACTGAAACACAAATAGTCAGCAAGTTAGTTCACCCCCATGGTCTTTCTTGGGGATGTTTTTGTGTCATGTTAACCATTTTCATGGGCTTAAGAAAATTACTTCAGTGTCGTAGTGGTTTATTTCTATTTCAATCTTTATTTGAGACTCTGAGGATTAAACAAAGGCATGTTGTCGTTCTCAAAGAGGAGTTGCCCTCATACTGGGCAAACACAGAGCTGAGGAACACACCCTCTATTTAGCATTCTCTACATTGTGCAGTCGGCTTCAGAACATTTCTAGAGATATTCGGCCCTAATTGGCTAAAGGAAACCGGCATCAATAGTTTAAATGCTTGTCAGTTATGTGGTGTGTTGGATATAACTGGCCTGAAATGGAGAAAATTGAAGCAAAGGGTGAGTAGCCACGAACAAATTAATAAAGTTCCAGTTTCCTTAAGTCTTTCCATTAACAGAAAAAACCCCATGAGGTACAGAGAAAGAGAGAGAGAAAAACAAAAGAGTGAGAAAGACAGAGTGAGAGAGAAAAACAGGAGAGTGAGAAAAACAGAAGTGTGGAGAAAGAGCGCAGATAAAGATAGAAGGAGAAAAAGAGAAAGAGTTGGAGAAAGAAAGAGGACACAGAGAGAGAGGGGAGGAGGGAGAGAAGGATAGAGTGAGGAAATAGAAGGGTGAAGATAGGTAAAGAAATGGACTATCCTGAAGCAATATCCCAGAATAATCCATAACACTTTCCATCTACACTCCCACCATCCTTTACTCAGACCCTCCATTTCTTCGGCTGTCAATCACTCCTATGTGAATGAAGAGAACAAAAAAAAAAAAGAAAAGTGACTGTGTGTAAGACCTCATTCACTGCAAAGAGTTTGTGGTGCATTTAAGAAAGGGCTTGAAATGAAGAGAGAAAGAGGATTAGACGAGACACACTTTAAAAGCTGTTAGCGTAGAGATCTGTTACTGAAGTACTGAACAGGAGTCCTCCTCATTCAGGTTCAGCCTAACCACAGCTTGTTGTAAAGTGAAGTCACCACTTGTTATACCTGACCACCAGTGTGCGCAGCACACAGTGTAAACAGCACACAATTCTTCCTATGTTTTTAACTCATTCACCAAGTGAAGCCGCGGGCAGCCAGGATCACAGTGCCCAGGGAGCAAAGTGTTGGGACGGTACCTTGGTCAAGGGTACCTCATTGGTGCCACGAGCAGTCCTGAGATTTGAACCTATGAGCTTCTGATAACAGGTACATCTCCCTAACCACCAGGCCACCGGCAGCACCTTGCGGTGTGCTTCACCATGATCAGCAGATTCTGGGCCAAAAAAAAAAAAGAAAATAAAGAAAAGATTTTGCCCCTGGTGGAAAACAGGAATGAAGAGAAAAGAGCACTACTACATAGATGCGTTGCTGTAGAGGGTGTGGCGTTTTCAAAACGTGGGTCACGGACAAAAAGCACTGTTCTCAAAATGAGAGCCAGTTTTAAGTAACATTCAAATTATTTTTCAGAGACAGACAAAGAACTTAAGGTTTGTAAGTTGGCAACACTAATGTTCCTAAACATTGCAAACTTAAATCAAACTTTGAACAATTGTTTATGTGAATATGACATAATATCTAGACAATATTTAAAGCCTATTAAGTGTGTGTTGCATAGCTAACGTTAATATTCACCCTCAGTATCAGCATTTACTTTTGCCCATTCTCATCTCAAATTAGAGGACAAAGGGCTGAAAATTAACATTGCTATTCTGCTAAATATAGTTTTAAAAAACCCAGCAAAATAAATAAACCACCCATGGGAATTTACTGATATTTTACCCAGAACAACCTAAATGCACCAAAATGAATACGGCTGATGAAGAGCCTATCAGACTTATTTTGACTACATAGTAGAATAGCCAAATCCAGCATGATAAAACTGAAATATGTTTTACTCCAAGTTTCTGCTGAATCCAAAAATAAAATAAATGGGGAAATCTAGACTTCAGTCATTGGTTACTTTGGAAGTTTTTAGTGGGAGCACCGTGTTAAAGCTAACCCAGCAATGTGGGGGCTGTACTTTAGTTCTAGGCTTCAAAATAACTGTTTCTGAAGCCAGCAACCTTGATATAGTTTTCAAATAACAGGTCTGAAATATAGATTTTTACTTATTTTTAGGAGTTATGTCTAAAAAGTATCAGAAGCAGAGAACTTCGTTGGCCCAGGAATAAACTGCTTATGCTACAAGTGCACAGACAAACACAAGGACAAGGACAATATAAAATATGTGATATCAAAATAAAACACTCTGGAGAATACTCTGTACTAAATACACTATACACAAAATGCTGTTGTCAAAAAGAGAGGTGGATATAAATATAATACCGTAGATAAATGTAAAAAATCAAATATGCTTTGCCATTCTCTTTTATTGGTAAATATAGAGCAAATCAAGGGCATGGTCACGGCAGTTTCTTTTCCACTTAACGCACTTCAGAATACAATGATTGCTTGGGAAAAATTGTATTCAGTTAAGTCAAACCCTGAATGGATTAATATAAAATATAAACATCTGAAACTGACTTTATGCCAAATTACTTCTAATTAGATTCAATTACACACATTCACCTCTGGTGTTACGGTATGGCTAAACTAAATGTTAAAATCACTTCTGATTGTTTTATAACACCAGAGGCATGAATTATTATCTCAAAGAAAGAATCAAAACAGAACGGAGTGAGTGTGTGAGTGATGTAAACTAGAGGTCGACCAGTTATCGGCCTGGCCGTTTAATATATTTGCCCATTTTTACAAGGCCAATATCGGCGCATATTGCAGCCAAGTAACAGACATGCGCATTTTTGGGAAGCGCAGAGTTGCTGCTACAGTTAGCTTACCGCTAACACAGCAGCATATAGCTAGCTTACTGCTCATACAGCAGTCTACAGTTAGCTTACCGCTAATATAGCAGCCTGCAGTTAGCTTACCACTAACAATGTAGACTACGGATAGTTTTTTGTGATCACTAGAATATGACCATTTGGCTTGAAAGTGTGTCTGGCAAGCAACCTCATTATTATTGTTTATATTTTTATACTTAATAAATGTGTTTTAAAAGCATTCAATAATTTTTTCTAAACTTGAGAACTTCATATTTTATAAGGTGCTGTGGACCAAATAAATATTTTTAATGCTTTCTTGTTTGTTTCAATCTTCATTATGTTTTGCTGGCGGAAGAAACCCACTGTTGGCTTCAATCAATTTGGCTACGTGTCTAGCCTTCTGAAAACCCAATCTACTCTCACAAACATGAAGACTGTTCTGAACTTTGAGCTCAGCCACACCATAAAACAAGAGCTCAATCAATCAATCAATCAATCAATCAATCAATCAATCAATCAATCAATCAATAAAAACAAACAAACAAACAAAGATTGCATAAAATAAAATGTAATTTATAGATAATCTCATCGTGCAGGTAAAAGTGGAATTCCACAGATTTTTCAAAATGGTTTTACAATTATTAGTTTTAAAAAAAAAGTTCAGAAAAGTCTGGGGTTTAAAATCAATTAAAGAAATGTACCCAGTCAGAATTATTCTCAGCTGTGTGTTGTTCTGACAAAAGTTGCTTCAGTTATTACAAAATGTTGTCTGCTGCTTGATAAATGATTTCTTGACGGTTTGCAACACCACTTTGACCCAAACTGCCATGTTTAAAATGCACGAGGGCACAGATGCATATGTAAGGACAATATTTTAATATTTTACTGGGCACAGATACATATATCCAATTCACAAAGCAGTGGCATGAAACTGCTTTAAAAAGGATCAGATTTTTATTATGTTTATTTTACAACAGAAGGATTCAATATGAATGTAGGAATTTTTTTTTGAACCTATAAGCCTAAAACCTGTAACAATTAATTACAAACTGTGAAATCAAAGTAGATAAATGTCGACCCCAGCAATAGATATATACAAAATTATTGCATTTTGGCATCAGCCTAGAATTTCTATGGCGGCCGTTTTTTGGGGGGGGGGTTTCATTTAAAAACTAAAAATGACACATCTAAGTTATCTGGTGCTTTAGGATAGTAAATAAAATTTCCCATCAAACTACTCTGGCATGGATTACATTTCAACTACTGAGATATATCTCTATTAATCCCCAAACTATTTAGAGCCAGCTTGTCCCCATCAAATTCTTCTTTAGCTGCTTCATCTGTTAATGCTAGTTAATCAGACAGACCATAAAAGGACACAGGACAAAAAAACCCAACAACATTCTTACTTTTAAAATATAATAGTACAATTCAGCCTTGAAAGATGAATTGGTCATTAACCAGTAAATGCATTCATTTTGTTTAAAGCATTTAATGCTACCTTAACACAGTGTAAGATGAAGTTAGTTGGTGTCATTAGCTAGCAGCGGTCTAATAGTTTCAATCATAGTCAAACGGCCGAGGCTTCAGCAGTGGTTAAATGACATTAAGTTGGGTGGCTGAGAACCAATTTGCTTCTCAGAGTAACTTCCAGGGCTGAATGTGAGCTGAGAGAACCTCTCCTGTTCCCACCGTCTGCTCACATTACTCTGTGACACGGCATCATCCCCGGGGGAAGAAACATGACTCGATCAGCCCAGCTATCTGAGGCTCGGCTCGCTTAACCTGCCAGGGGGGGACTGAGTGCATGCACGCTCTAGCAGGTGCCTGCTGCCCGACAGCTGACTGACACAGGCATCAGCACAAAGCCGCGTCCATTATCAGGACCGGAACACTCTCAGAGAGTCAAAGTGATATTTCAGCAAAAACCAGCTCCATCAGCCAGGACAGTGGAACTACAAGGCTAACAGGGACAGGAATCACCAGATCTCCTGATATATCTAGGTGCCAATTCGATATGTACTGACATTATATTAATATTCCAAGTCGATAATATAACATCATGATACTCCCAATGCACTATTATTACAATAACTAGGTGTTGATCCAATACATATGGCAATTCAATGTATTTACAGATCTGAAGCTAGAAACTTTCCCCCACTTTATATCCTGGTTTAAAAAATGTATAATAAAAAAAGGCTGTCATAAAACTAACACGTAATTAATTAGCTGCACAGCTCAGCTCAATGTAGTAGCAACATTTTCCCCTCAAAAACCTAAGGCAGCATTTAAACATTGCAAAATAACTTTAAAACAGTATAAATTTGAACGTAAATTTAGACATTAACAAAAAAGACACTAAGCGAACCTCAAGCGAATATGCCAAATACACCAAGGTAATAATGAAATGAAGCCTAATGCTAACATTATTTTTACCTCTCCAAAACAATGACTCTTAAAATGTATGTTATAAAAAAGATTTTGGATTCAGTGTAGTGATATATGAACCAAAATACCAGTAGAACTCTTGAACTTGGCTACCATTATTGCTTTTAGTTAAACATCGTACTATGTCCATTTTACACAACAATTTTTTTACTCATTGGTACCACAAATAATCTAATTTGTAAACCATAAACTGGCATATTTGAGGCATTGTGACCAACAGCACAAACAAATCACCACAAGATTTTACAGAGCTATAATACATTACAGCCCCAAAGCCCCACAAAGCTATCGCAATACTGGTAGATTTGCTAACCGTAACTGCTCAATACGGCTGCATAACAATGATAAAATGTCAGTGTAGTGATTTTATTTCTACATATCACAAAGCCTTTTCTGTTCAAGGGCCCATTTCATAATTTTTCTGGAATTAAATAAACTTGAAATCAGTCATCAAAGACAGCTCATTAAAAAAAATTAATAAATAAATCAATTCAAATATACGGTATCTATTATTTGGGCTAAAGCAGTTTAGCCCTACACTTCAGACACTGATTTGCCACATATACAGTTACAAATTAGACTTTTGTTGGATCACATGAAGACCTGTCTCTCTGGAGACCTGGATCTGTGATTGGTCACCTGGACAGAAACACTGTGATTGGTGAGGGACTAATTTGCATACTGCTGCAATTTGCGATTTCAACATTGCCGCGACCAACATCACGATAACAATTAACACATGGAGCTCATATGCCACAAATATATGTACATATATTCATGCCATGTCATTAATTAATCCATTAAAACTGATTTAACTACTTCTCCAGCTAGGCTTAAAACAGGCTTAAAACAAACTCAGTCTCCAGCTGTTATAGCTTTCAAGTTAGCTAGCTCTTTCTATCCATTTACAAAGGGATCATTTTATACTTTTAAACTATTTCCTCAACATCCATTAACTGTCTGCCTTTATCGGCTATTTTTCAAAATGTATATTAGGTCACAGTGTGGTGCCGGTTGTGTTATGGGAAAATCAGTGCAGATTGTGTGTCTTTCCAAATAAGCAGAGCTAAAAAGGTCTAAGGTGGAAACTCCTCCATTTCTGCACTGGTGCACCAGTAATCACCAAAACAGCAGAGATAACAGCATGGTACTAACATACTTAAGCTCACTGGTGGCATGGATCAGAACTAATTTAAATGATATCTAATGCCCCATTATAATTCATGATCTGAATTTCAGTTGTGCATCTTAAATTATTAAATTCTGAATACATAACATCTTGTTTTTCTAATCCACAATCACAAAATATTTAACAATGTTTATCATAGGACAATAGCTAAATTACTCAAAGAGTTTATGTCTCAGTTCACTTTGTAAAATAATGTTGGGTCTCAAACATTACTTCTGTATGTGTCTTGACATGAAACCTCTGGTCTACATTTTTGGTCTTATAAAAAATAAAATATAATAGTGTGACAATAAATGAAAAGATGAACGGCTGAGTACCTGTCTGATCGAAGCTCAAGAATCTATAAGCCCGTGTATGAAAAACAATGACTGATCTGTTGATATGGTCAGGATATTTGCAGTTTAAAGTCTACATTTATTGATAAAACATTTACCAAACAAGGAAAGGAAGACAACAGCAGTAGAGAACAATGAAGGAAAGGGAAGTCACTGAGTGGGGCAGAGGCAGAGCAGCAGGACCTAAAGAGGAAGCAGCAGAGTAGGGATTCTTTCAGCAAGTTAATGAAAGTGAACAATGTAAGCTGATGCTTTGTAAGTCATGGGGGTGAATAGCCCTGTCATTTCAGCATGGCTTTATTCCAGAGATCTGTACCTGATCTACATCCCACACGGTGGCGATAAAACAGAGATACGGACAAAACATACGGACAAAAGTATTGGGACACACCTCTTACTTATCGATTTCACGTGGGCCCCTTACTTAATGCTTCACAAGACCCAATGCTTCCAACTCTGTGCCCAACTTTGCTTCCAACTTTGGGGGAAAACTCTTCTATTCCAGCATCACTGTCCCCCAGTGTAAAAAGTAAGCCCCACAAAGACATGGCTGGATGAGTTCGGTGCGGAAGAGAGCCCTGACCTCATCACAATTGGGATGAAGTGGAACGGGCCAGGCTCCTTGGTCCTGCATCAGTACCTGGCCTCACAAATGCTCTACAGACTGAGCGGGTACAATTTTCCACAGAAACACCAAAACCCTGTAAATAGTATTCCAAGAAGAGTGGAAGATATCACATCTGCAAAGGGGGGCAATTACCTACTTGTATGCAATGTCATTAAAGTCAGTTTCAGTGCAATAGCCAGGCGTCCCAATTCTTTTGTCCACTAAGGCAAACTGTGTGAAAAGTAATAAACAATGTCAAGCAGATCCAACTCACCTTAAAATAACCACCTTCATAGTGTGTGTTTGGGGGTCCAAAAATCGCCACCTCCCAGTTGTACAAGTCGGACTCGTCCACCAGTGTTATTTTGAAGCCCTCGACAGGCTCGTCCTGGAGGCTTTTCAGCTCCAGCATTAAGGCTTTCTGAGAACTGGCAACGTGATGTTGTCCATGCTGAGCCATGGTCCAGCCAGAGCCCCCTCCAGAGCCAGAGAGACCACTGGGCTTCAGCTCCAACTTTGGGGGGAAAAGTAGGCTAGCAGCGTTAGCCGTCTATTTCTTTCATTCATGTTGCATGTTGGCCTAATATGCCAGATATAAGCCTGTTTACTACTACAAACTGTTTCATATGTATCGTTTCATCAAAAAAAACACAACAAACTCCAACTAGTGCTAAACAGCTTCAAACAAAACACAACTCAACTCAACTCAACTCACAGTTGGGGGCTAGCAGAGAGCAGCTAGCTAGCAGCTCCTTCTGAAGATTTTGGAGAGGTTTTGGACCATTAGAGCGATTGTCTGCTTGTGTCTCTGACTCGGGCTTGATCCGTGAACTTCTACAGACTTGCAGGAATATAAACCGAAACCGTTAACGCAGCCAAAGTCAAGAAAAAAGCCCCGTCTAACGAAGCAGCTAGCTGAGGAACCCACCCAACGAGATTAAACTCTCTCCAAGTAACGTCTGATTCGATGAGCCGATTCTTCGCCATGAAATGGTCGAACCAGCTGAAACGAATCGAATATTTTTTCTTTTTAAATTTGCAGTTCCTAACTGAACCTACATAAACTATATTAAAGTATTGGGTCGCCTGATCATTACTCCAACTTTAATGACATTACATATAATTGCGTAGACTTTAATGTGGAGTTGGTCCCTCATTTGCAGCTATAACAGGATCTGCTTGGAAGGGTTTCAACAAAATTATGGAGTTTATATGGGAATTTGTGCCAATTCATTCTGCAGTGCATTTATGAGGTCAGCCACTGATGTTGAACAAAAAGATCTGGCTTGCAATCTCCATTCCAGTTCATCCCAAAGGTGTTGGATGTGGTTGAGGTCAGGGCTCTGTGCGGGCCAGTCAAATTCTTCTGCACCAAACTCAATCATGTCTTTATGGAACTTGCTTTGTCTTGGTATGCTGACGCATTACAAATTCTCCTGGGAGAACGGGGGCCTGGCCCAAACCCTGAAAATCAGGTGTCCCCATACTTTTGTGCATTTACTGTATATAATAAGGTTAAAAATTTGGATGTAATATACTTTACCTATGTGGGGACTTATTTCGTGTTCATGTTTGTGTTGAATTTAGCTGAAAACAGTTCAACAAAACTACTCTTGGAGATCCAGAGCCATCCACATTTGAGTGCTTTCTACTGCACCCAACACACCTTTTCCAATTTATCAGTCCAGTTACTTAGTTTGTGAAGTACATGTATAAGCGTTTATAAATGTACATGTGTCATATATGAACACAGCACAGCACACAGCACACAGTGTGAACATTATAAAATTATTCCTCTGCATTTAATCCATTCACCAAGTGAGGCCGTGGGCAGCCAGGATCACAGCATCTGGGTAGCAGTGTGTGGGGACAGTACCTTGCTCAAGGGAATCGCAATGGTGCCACCAAGAGTCTTGGGATTCAAACCTAAGACCTTTTGATCACAGGGGCAACTTCCTACAACCAGCTGCCCCAAATCTCTGAAGTCAACATTGAGGAGCACTTCACACATTACTTGATTCATAGGAATAACAGAAAACAATATGGTTCTCTCATAGTCGCATATATATACACACACACCGCAATCAAAATATTGCAAGATGTCATCATTTGAGGGGTCCTTTGAACAATTCACTTTAACCTACCACACACAGACTACATAAATTACATGTCAGGTCTGCAATGAAAACTGAAAAATTAAAAGAATAAACAATTATTCGGAAGCAGGAATTTATTGGTACACCATCTTCACACACACACACACACACAAGAAAACTACAGCAGGCCAAGTTTCTACTTATTCTGCTGGATGAACTTCTCAATTAAAGGGAACTTGGCAAACTATTGGTCATTCTCTTCCGTCATTTATTCTTGAAACATTATATTACATCATACAGTCAGAAAATACATAGTGAAGGAATCAGACAGTACCTTCAAATGAAGAGCATTAAGAGTACATTGAATGATACAAGCAAAATCCAGCAAGATCTGCACTACAGTTTGCCAGGGGGAAAATCCTTTGGGAGACAATGGGCTGCTTCACTTGAGCTGCCGTTAACAGCTGGATACACACACATCCATTTGGACATCCCAACCTCAGAGTCTTCATCTCCAATGAAACCTGCCCTTCTAATGATAATTTAATGCAAAACTCAAAATTTAAAAACATTCCAAGACTTTTTTTTCCAAATTGCATGTACTCCTAACAGATAAAAATACATTATACCATCAAAAGTGTAGCATGAAGATGCCAACTTTTACTTAATATACTGTATATATTTATATATAAAAGTAAACTAGAAAATACAACATTAAAGGAATGGTAGGGAACTTTTGTATGCATGTGTCCTTGTGTTAGACAAAGTAACAAAAAGTATACATTCCTACTCATGCAAGATATAAATTTCAAATCAACTCTGCACAGAAAATATCTTCAGTATTGTTAATAGTTACAGTTGGTTCTCCCAGTATTCTGTAGTTTATCCTGTAGTTTACCCTGCATTCATATAGATGACCTGGTGCCTTCGAGTGACAGACATCCTCTAAAGAGCTGCACTCACATGGTCACTGGATCATCTAATGTAGGTTGTTGGTGGATAAGCCTTTAAAAATCAGCAAATCTGCACAATGCAATGTGATGGGTCATCTGTATGAACAGCTTGTGTGGTCAATTTGTGCAACTGCATGAGAAACATCTCCATTTCAACCATGTACAATAGTCACCTGATTACTGACTTATGCTGTTTAATTAAACACTTTAGCAACAAACCTTGCTTTTAGGATCTTAAGAAAAGAGGACTACTACTTCAGTTGGATGTTACAACCGAGTGCTACAGCGTGCTGGACCAGGCAAACAAAATGAGAAAAATCACATTAGAGCAGGTTCCTCAATTAGTCAGTAGTGTGGAAACAAAGGCAATTTGGGAAACGAAAAATTAAGGAAAAAATGTAATTCACCACAATTGCCAAATGAACAAAGCAAATGAATAGACAAACACAGACATGAGCCGGTTCTTTGTCCAGGTAACAGGAAGTTTAGTAGATATAAAATTGACATAGACAGAGGTGGTATGGAGGGTACATTTCAGAAGCATACGAAGCTTTCCATAAGCAGTAATCTCCAGAGAGAGAGAGAGAGATAAGCTATCACTTATTACAATACTGACTGAAGAAACTTGCATTGAACTGATACTTGTGGTTTTGGGAAATGTTTTATCAGAATCAGAATCCTTCAAAATGTGACGTGGGCCTACAGAAGGACATATTTATTTGGGTTCCCAGTTAAGTATGACACACCACTGGCAGAAACAAGAGAGACCTGGAGAAAAGACTTTGATGACCCTGACAGAATCGTAAGTATTTCACTCACTTGTTAGTTATGTAGTTTGTTATTACAAACTTGCCCATAGTCTTTTAGTGTGCAGTAAACATGTAAAGCTGTATGCTCTACATTGATCATGGAAAAGGCAAACAGACACAGGACAGTAACAGTGTTGTGTCTGCTTCATTCTGTCAGTGTGAGGACATTTCGTTGCAAGTTTCACGGGTAACAAGTCCAAGATATTCAGAACATGTTCCCCAAACTCACCCGTTTTCTCCAAGTCCAAAAGTGCACTAGGTCACAGATTTGGAACCACGTGGCAGGGCTCGTGCAATACGCCTACTCAGGGGATGCTGACAAACCAAAATGTAGGCCTGTTGGAGGCTGGGAAAAGGGATGGGCAGGGTTTTCGGCATGAAGCGGAGAAATCAAGTTTAGAAAGCACTCCAAAAAGCATTGCAAGAGAGAGATAAAACATACACACACACACACACACAAACACACAGGAGGAACTGACACTAAGTTCATGTTTAAAGCAAAGAGGGAGGAAGGCGCAGAATTCAGAAAGCAACAAACAAAACGCAAAACAATACAAAAAAAGTCACTCAACATCATTGACAAGAAACAAATCCAGTTATCTAATAAATGTCAGACTATTAAGACAACAGGAGAGAAGGAAGGGGGTTGTATATTTTAGAGAGACTGAACATCAGACAGACACTGGAGATGTTTAGAAAAAAAAAGTCAAAAGGAATGTGCATTTGCAGCAAAGAATGAGTGCGGACCCACACGACTTAAACATATCAGTTATGTATGATCTCAAGAAAGCGAAAAAAAAGTAATAGAACAAGATATCCAATAAATACAGGGAAGAGGGAGGTGGAGTAGGAGGGAAGCCAGCCTCAGTGTTTGTGATATGACTGAGTGTTGAAAGGGTTGGTGGGACAGGGGAAAGGGCACCGTTGGTCTCTCAGACACAATCAGCACTGCGAGAAGGTCTGCTTTATCTCATCCAGCACATTCCCCAGCAGCGACGGCTCATCACATTTAGCATCAATAGAGACTGTTTGATCAGCCTGAGAGAGAAACAACAGAGAAAAGAAGAGGTGAATCGGAAAGGTAGAAGTGAGAACATCAGAAGTGAAGACAAAAGTGAGTAGCAGTATGAGATGATTAGAGAACAGTAGAGTAATAACATTTTGGCTTATCCATCCTATTGCTACGTTAAACTGCTCAGTTGTTGAAAGTTTTGAGTATTAGACTTCACTACACAAAATAAAGGACTTACAGTTTTGACCAGCAAACAGACGTGGTGACCCTGGATAGACCTGCTGTACATGGAGGCACAGGAGTCGATCCTCTCCACAACTGTCAGATAAAGAAACAGATAAGAGGATTGAGCTGTCTTTACAAGGACATACTCTTTGAAGTGTTAAAAGAAAACTTTGTAAACTAAAAAAAAAGAAAAAAAAGAAGTGGATCTTATTTCTCTAACATGACAGTGTTGACATTGGTCACTTCTAGAAGCACAGAATTGTTTCTTTGGGATTTTCAACCAACCAGAGAAATGGTGATGGAAGCAAATCCTAGCTAGCAAGTGATGGAAGGGCATGTTGACTCCCTCCAACCTCAACGAGCTGCTCTTCAGGTCTCCAGATTCCAGCAACTTGGCATATGCATCACTGTTCACACAAACACATTGACAATTCTATAAATACAATAACAACAAATGACCAATAGATCACAAATTATTTCATTCTAATTCAATTTTCTTGTTTCTGACCTATAACAGGGAGTGGTGATTAGGTATGATGTGCAGGTAAAGTGCAGTTTGAAGTCCAGTTTTTCATGAGTTGAGGAATCTTCCGACTGCAGCAAGAAACCATAAGTAATTAGTGGCAATCAATAGGACAACATGTATTATGATGGACTGTATCATAATATGCTTTTCTGATAATATCTTGGATATTGTTAACATCCATTAATCCCATTTAATGAGATTTAGGGCAGCACAGAGTGTACTGGCTGCTTATACTGTTGCTTATCTTCATCTTAAATCTCAGAAAATAAGCATCAATAATTTTACTCACCCATAAGTTGCAGGGCTAAAAGTATGTGGACACCTATCCTAATTATTGAGCTCAGGTGCTTGTCATACTCACTGCTAACAGATGTACAGAATCAATCATGTAGCCATGTAATCTTCATAATAGAGTGGGCTGTACAGAAGAACTCTCTGGCTTTAAGGGGTGCCATTTTTGCCACAAGTCATGTCATACATATTTTTTGCACTCATATTGTTAGTGTAGGAGCAACAACGGCTCTGACACAAACGGTACACAAATTAAGAGTGGGCTACAGACTTCTTAATCATCTATCCTGATGAGTCATTCATGAAAAATGGGTTGAGCAGTTGCAACGATTAATATGGGCAACATAAAGTATCAGGTGGGGTGACTTAATACACGCCCTCGCTGGACCATATAGCAGTAGATATATCTTCCCTGAACATTAAGACCAGCGGCCTTCAAAGCATTCAATCTGCAGTGGGGGAAACCTCACCTATAATGGCTAGATGTTCACATACTTTTGGGCACATAGTTTAATGATAGAGACTATTGTGTACACAAAATATACCACAAAAATATATGCAAATTGTCTTGTATGTATCTGCAAAAATACATACTTTGACTATGAAGGCGAGGGTTCCCTTCAGTTTCTGAGGCATGACAATGCTCTGCACTGAGAAAACGAAGCGGGCCTCATTTGACACTCCTGCAGAACACCAGAGAAAATGAATGAAACATAAAACCAGTCTCATCTTTGTGGCAGTGTAAGCTGATCTTTTGAAAAAAACCTTTCAAGGATTGACAATGCTCTGCATTAAGACACAACCTTCATAAAGCTATTGAAGAAAAACAACCCCACTTAACTCTGCATATCTATTCATAATGTAAAGTATGCTTGACAAGTAAATTGCATCATAAAATCTGTGTCCCAGTAAAAGTATATGCATCAAATAGAAAGTGCTTAGGTACCTGGTGGCAGCTGGAAGGGCACAACGAGTCCATCATGGGGTCCAGCTCCCTCTGGTCGTTGCAGTTTGGAGTTGAGGGAGTCCAGCACATTGAACTCCATGGACTTGAGGAAACTGTCACTCTTGTTCTCAAAGATGACGGACACAACCACCTGACTGCCATCCTGCAAGTTGCCCTGAATGTCGCATACCTGGAGAGAAAGGGCAATTATTCTTTTAACATGAAGTTACATAGCGCAGCATCCATCAACCTGCAGAGCACTCTCAGATTTAAACCATCCACAAAGAACAGGTTTGAGTTTATACCACAGAGTCTGGAAGAGAGAAAGACCAAAGGAAGAGGAACTCCCTGACATGGTCTTGGTGTTCTTACTACTACATGCAAGGTTGAACAAACAGTAGATACAGTGAGCATTAAAAGATCAGCACAAAAGAAGAATCAGAAAACTCCTAAAAATTATTGAAAAAAAGTATGTTTTTGAGGGGCTTATTTAAACTCTTAACTGAATTAGCCCCACAGATTGAGAGCATTAATACAAAAAGCAGCTGTTTGAAACCAGAAAGTAATCCTGTGTTTTTTAATCCTACTTTGGACCATTCACTTTCACATAAAAATACGGTGTTAGTAAAAAAAACCTCTTCACACATATTCTGTATTGAATAGAAAGCCAGTGAGTGCTGCCAGTACTGGAGTAATACATTTATTCGTCTGTGTTTCTGTGAGAATTTATGCAGCTGCTTTCTGTTTAAGCTGTAGTTTGTCTTTTTTGGGTAAGCCAGTAAAAAATTATGATGATAATTCAAACAGGAGAAAACAAAAGCAAGAGTCACATTCTTAGCATTATGCAGTGCGAGATAAGGCCATATTTCAACAAGGTTTCTGAAGAAAGATTTTTTGGCACTAACCCAAACTTAAAACGAAAGTCACAGACTACACTTGTGTCTCACACTTCAGATTTAATCAATTGGATGTTGCTAGCTTTTTTTTTTTTTTTTTTAAGTATTATTTTGAGTTGTCTCTTAATTTCAGGTGTGGCACAAATGTAAAGCTGTGTTTAAAATTCATAGCTAAGGAAAGGTGGCATTCATGCCCACTGACATGGCAGAGTGGCCACACACACAAAGAAAAACGAGGCCGCCACAAAATGTCCATAACAGAAAAGGCCATGCCTTATGGATTTAAATTCAGAAATTGGTACAAAACATTATCCAACTGTATAAACCGCTATAGCGTCAGTTCCTCTGCATGCAATTAAATAAAATACACGCCAAATTTTCAGTATGAAGAGAAGCAGCAAACTCTACACTAAAGCATTTCACTGCAACTGAGAGAAGGTTGTTCACATCATCTGTATTGCATCATTACCTGATCGACATCCTCTTTCATCTTTAAGTATACAGGAAAACAGTTAACGACAGCATTACAACCTCCAAGAGCCATAAAAGAATGGCTCAGCTAGCAACTAACATGGACATGAAGTTGAATAAGGTTAGTAATCCCAATGAAAGTTTAGTGACATCTCCAACCAGTTAGCAATAAAAAGGTTACAAAATTACTTGCTAAACACCCATAAGCAATCTGGACACTACTGAATCTTTATAATGCATTGCAGACTAGTAAGTAGGACCATATTAAAATTTTACTCACAGGCCATTCTTTGGTTATATTGATTAGTATGAAACATTAGTTTGAAGTAATGAAGTAACTATCTGATTTCAAGGTTTTACTGCACTTACCATCTTGATATATGGGTTTTCAGCCAGCAGGCAGTAATTTGACATTGGCTGTGAAGAGAAATAGGAAAATACACAGTTAATGCTGAGAATTCAGCAAAAAAAACATCGCAAATTCTGATTTCCAGACAAATAAAAAGACTTTCAAGGAGGAGAGGGCAAAATATTGATCCATTAAGTTCAATCCTGGTCAGTTCATGGCTCTTATATCTGGCCACATAAAAATGCAAGTATAATTAGACCAAAGGTGCATAATAGTTATTCAGAGAGTCTTGTCTTATCACTGACCAAATGTTTTGATTATTTTAATACTTGTACATCATCTCCTTAAAGCCATCTACTTGACCAACCACGAATAAATAAACACATACTGTGAATGGACTCTTCCAAAGCATTTTCTATGTATCCCTATCCTGCAGCACATTAGTACAGTTAAAAGCAAGTACTCTTTAATTTGTTTACTTAGGTACACTGTGCTAAAGTAATTCACAAGCCAATTCCTCATGCAATGTTCTCTTCTGTGATTGGTGGAATTAATCTTACTGGCAGAGGCTCCTCCTCCTCCATGGTTCCATTCTGCACAGAATCTTCTCCTCCTCCGTCGCTGTGATGGTGATGGTGATGGTGCCGCTTTTTCTTCTTCTTCTCCTTCTCTTCTTTTTCCTTCTCTTTCTTCTGCTTCTTCTTCTTGTGTTTTGAGGATTTCTAAACAAAAAGGGGACAAGGTAAAATGACCTACTCTCTAAAACATACACTTTTCTGCAAACTAACAATGTTTTTGAAATTGTTAGAAACTGGATTCACTCAGAAAACAAAACACTTCATTTATTTAGCTTTTTATGAGCCCAAAATGATAAAATACATATATATTTTTTACTTTTACACACTATTATAAATAACTGACACCAATTCTGACTGTTTGAGATCTCCGATACCTCCACTGTTGACCCAAACACATGGAAGCTCCAAATATGGGCACACTTTTGCATACAATAGCAGAGGTGCGCATTCGGGTATTGAGGGTTAAATGTCCATTTAATTGATTGCAACCAGTACATGACATTTCCCATGACTCACCATCTCCTCAGGTTCTGCTTCTTTGGGCTCATCTGCTTCAGAATCTGGAGCTGCTGCTAAGCTCACTTCAGGGGCTAAGGCTGTGGCTGGTTCTGCTTCCTCCTGATAAAGTACAGAAAAACAATAAAACATTTCAGCCCATGTATTCACATCAATATGAACATATATAATACAGATACAGATCAGATCATGCACATAAAAACACTACACACAAATACAAGTCTGCAGCAATGCTCACGTCTAGCTGATCTGACCAAGTTCTGGAGAAGGAAATAACGGCAAGAGCAAATCAACCTAAAGTAAGAGAGTCTAAAATAAAAAAATATGTGGTGGCTACTTCCAACCAATGCCGCTTAATTGACTTGGTGTAGGTAAAAGCAAATAAAAATGCAGTTCAAATTGTTACTCAAGTGACCTATATCCACTATGAGCACCATCATCAGCTGACAGCCTGAGTTTGTATGTGTTGGTGAGACAGGATCAAGATTCCTTTATATTTGTGATAACAAAAATTGCTCACAACAAAGCAACACAGAAAAAGATGGTGATCCAAGCTGCTTAGACACAAACACAAACGAACACCCTGACACTTTAAATAAAAATGAAACGTCATGAGCCCTGTCAAAAGTTTAATGGGACATGTGACAAAGTGAGACATTGGCAAGTGAGAGAAAAGCTAGAAAGGAATGGAAAGATCTTTGTTAGAAGAGAACAAGACAGACACCACATCGAGAGAGGAACCGGACCTTGGCAGGTGGGGCAACAGGAGCGCTAGAGAGCCAGAAATCCAGATCGGAGGCCTGGAACAAAGAGGGCAAGGTGGGGAAGATGAATCTAACCAAACAACACATGTGAACTTCACACTGCAGCACTTTGCAAGAGCATTTAACACTGCACAAGAAAACTCATGTTTAAATGTGAGAATCCAAGGTAAATAAGTTACAATTTTGACATGAGATAATTTACCGTTCAACTTTGTATCTCATTGGGGTTGGTTCTTTGGTACTCCTGTTTGTTGTTTTTTTCCATAGTAAACCTTCATCTGGGAGCACAGCAGTGTGCAGTCACATTAAAGGGAACATATTATGCAAAACTCACTTTATTCTAGGTCTATGGGCTATACAAAATATGTTCATGAAGTACACAAAATCACTCTCACATTAAGAGATCTCACCAGCTCTATTCTTGACAGTTTCAGTACTTTTAAAAAAAGGCCATTTAAGGGCTCTGTCACTTTTATGGAAATAAGCTGCCATGCCCCACCCATCCTATGCTTACACTGCACATTTAACACACGTGAAACAGAGGCTTTATCCAGCCCTACATGTTCAAATTTGTGTTGCTCTTTACAACCAAAACTACGACACTTCACGTGTGACCTGCCTTTGCCTGTGGCCACAGCACTTGGCGTCTTATGCATGCTCGTAAAACAAGCAGACAAAAATGGTGCTTCAACTAATCTATTGTGTGTGGGCTCACCAATGAGGTGTGACTCTAGGCAAATTTCCTTATTCTGACATCAGAAGCAAATACTTCCTGACACCAAAATCTTTCAGTTGTTTCACAGAAAATGAAATTTTTTCATGCTTGGAGTGTTTATTGGAGCAGCAGAGTTTTGCATAATATGTCCCCTTTAAAAATAGTTTTTACTCCATTATTATTTTCATAGTTTAGGCAATACAGAAGTCACAATAATGGAATAAAAGAAGTTAATAAAGACTATGTTCAGACTGCTGGTAAAATTGACCATGCTGTTTTGTTATTCACACACACACACATATATAGTTGGTATCTACAGTGGGGCAAAAAAGTATTTAGTCAGTCACCAATTGTGCAAGTTCTCCCACTTAAGAAGATGAGAGAGGCCTGTAATTTTCATCATATATATACTTCAACTATGAGAGACAAAATGAGAAAAAAAAATCCAGAAAATCATATTGTCTGATTTTTATAGAATTTAT
>JBBMFX010000035.1:10246964-10261492 GCA_037832545.1 Rhabdalestes septentrionalis | reverse complement strand
TCATCTTTTTAAGTGGGAGAACTTGCACAATTGGTGGCTGACTAAATACTTTTTTGCCCCACTGTATATGTGTGTGTATATATATATATATATGTTTTTTGTTTGTTTGTTTTGTTACTGTAGCCTATATATGACCTTAGTCTGATCAGAAAACATTTTGAACAGTAAACGCTTAAACAACCACACAGATCAAAGCTTACAGAAAAGAGTAAACATGGTCACTGTGCTTGATTTAATTGCAGAATTGATCAAAAAAGAGAGAATACTCCGGCTATGGCTAAATATAGGAGTAAAAATAGTAGTAACTACATAAGCAAAGACACTGGGTCTGTGTACTCAGTCTTTTCTAACACTTAAATTCGGGCCTGTCACACCAAAAATCAATTGTTTCAAAAGCTGACAAAACAAACATGTCCCCAACTGGCCATTTTTACCTCTGGTTTGAACACAGAGTCACAAATCAGAATCATATGGTGGTAAGAGACCCAACATAACACATTATAATCTATTGAGAAATTGTACAATTCATTAGGCTCAGTATTGCCAGGAGAGTAGTATAATAGGCCATGAATGCTAGTGTGGAAACCATGATCAAACTACATCATCTTTGGCCCTTCAAATGAGTATTTCCTCCATGAGTCGAGGCAATCCGACATCTTGCACCATCTTGTGAATATGAAATTCTCGGAGAGTAGATGTATGTAGTAAAATAAATCTTTATTTAAAAGAGAGTTAAACAGCTAAATCATTGTAATATAACATACAACCACAAATCCTTAAATTTTTCTTTAAATCAAGTTTGTTAAATCTGATTTAACAAATTTGATTTAATGCATTAACTGTGTAGTGCTGAAGCCCTCCTGGCCATAAGTAATACTCACAAAACATACATTCAGTGTTGCGCAATTACCATCACAAAACCCTGAAATCATACCTCAGCAGATGTGGCGGTAGGTGGGGCAGCTACCTCACTGGTCTGCTCCGATTGGACAAGTTCTTCTGCTGGGGGCTCCACCGGCTCCTCCTCCACATCATGTTTGTGTTTCTTCTTTTTCTTCTTATCCTCTTTGCCCTTCTGCAACATGGTCAACAAGGTAAATATCACCAAGAGACACAATGACATATGTCTTATTACAAATGTACTTATCTACATTCCAGTCTAACTCAAAAATGCAAAATGCACATACAAAATTAGGATACCCTACCCTACCTTAATTTGTTGTGTGAGGGTCACTACATAAGCTCTAGCTTGCATTTCTCAAAATGTATGTTTTAGATCACATTCTTGTTATAAAATCAGCCTCTTCTCAGCTGCTGTTTCTTAGCTGCTTCCAGAATTAGCTGATAATTAGCTCCATTCTTACTTCCTACCATGCAATGTGCCATTGAGACCCACACAACTTCAAAGACATAACACATCCATCCTCATGCTTAAGATCTAACGCTGTGCTCCTACAGGTCCTAGATTGACATATGGTGTTTATGTTGTTGGCTAGAACGCCAGCAGCTCTATCTAGTTTTTTGGTCTTCAATATTCTTTCCTTCGTATCATTTTCAGATACTTAAATAATTCATTTGGAGAGTTCATGGATGTTGAGTGTTTGATTCATACAGACTGGTTAAAAATAAATATGAAATTATTTTAGTCTTCAAACATTAAAGCTTAAGGTTCCAGAAGTTTTTCTGCACATGCTAACATTATTTCCTTTTCTACCAAGCAACTCTGAAAAAAACATACATACATATATTGTATTAATATATTCATATATTAATACATTTACTGTAGAATGTGTTTTGAACTGAGTTCATAAGTTCCCCTACTTTTGCCAACAACTGTACCTTCCGGCCCTTATCTTTGTCCTTCTTTTTCTCCTTCTTTTCCTTGCTGTTTCTCTTTTTGGGCTCCTGTGGGATGCTCTCTCCATCCCCATCACCCCCTGGGCTCTTCAGGGCCTCGGAGCGGTGTGTCCTCACCGGAAGCTTCTCACTGTCTGCCAGGGGCCTGGATGGACAAACAGGTACATGCCTTTAAGTATCCTCATTCCTTTTGATTTCCCAGTGCACAGGGTTAGACTTTCTGGATTAAGCGAGCCAGGGGCAGATCTTATCAAAAAAAGGGCAAAGGATCAGGCTTAACAAAAAAAGGTAAAGGAAGGAAAAGATGTTGAATATTGGAGCAATTATAAGTAGGTCTAGAAGCTAGGTCTGTTACAAAGCATTCATTCAGCACAAACTGTGGTGAAATTAATTTGTGTGCCGGTTCAGCCCAGACACAAAAATTGGACATAATTTGAGGAATCATTCAAAATTATAAAATAATTACACAGATGCAAGCACAGGTAATTCCTGAATGA
Organism: Rhabdalestes septentrionalis; assembly: GCA_037832545.1. Classification (NCBI taxonomy): domain Eukaryota; kingdom Metazoa; phylum Chordata; class Actinopteri; order Characiformes; family Alestidae; genus Rhabdalestes; species Rhabdalestes septentrionalis. The sequence continues at coordinate 10,259,138 of JBBMFX010000035.1, read as the reverse complement.
GTGCTTCCCTATTAGCGCCCCACACACATACCTCTCAGGTCAAGGATAACAGTCACTACCCACACATCTACTGACACCTACAGTAAAGGATAGTATAATACCAGGGCTTTGCATTGGGATGTCCATCACATTGGCCCATAAGTCTACTTCACACTCACCTGCAGTTAGTGCCAGAAAGCAGACTAGCAGAAAGACAGATGTGCATATGCACAAGACAGAAAAAAAGATCAAAGAGTGTTTGAGAATTAATTGGCTGAAGACGAGCTCAGTGCCCAAAAGTCCATGGGAGGGAAAAAATGTTGTACATAAAAAAATCTAATAAAACTCAAATTAAATGTCAAATACAAAGCAGCTTTTTCAGAACATATGGTCATTTCTTCAAATGCGTGTCTGCTAAACACAGAGAAGTCTACCCACAATATAATCCTGCCTTTTGGTATGAAGCCTATCATTGCTCTCATACAGTTTCATATTTCTAAAAGGGTAGTTCCCAGGAGAGGGGAAACAATTATTACATTCAATGAAACTAGTGAATCCAACTTGTAAATTTAGTAAATGTGTTCAGTTTCTCTGGTTCATTAGGCATGTTCACGCTATAAATATGACAGGTGATGTATTTTAATTGTGAAAAAATACAAAGTATATTGAGAATAAGGTGACACACACCAAGACTATATCATAAAAGTATAGTTACGTATTGCATAAAAGATAGACATACTTGTCCAAGTCTATATCCAGGGCTTTGTGTGGATCATTGGGGTCTTTGTCATCATCATCACTTGGTAAGGCATTCTGAGAAAAGATGAGCTCATCAGTACAAAATGTTCAAATTCAGAAATCATCCTTTTCTTTTAAAGGGTATTTCGCTTAAGAAACTTCTACATAATATGATGCCATTTATTTGCCTTACCTCTGGCATTTCCTCTGTGACTATGTCCACCTGATGAGCAGGTGTTATGTCTTCCTCGCTCTCGGGGCCTGAGTCAGCCTTCTTTCCTTTCCCATGCTTTTCTCTCTTCTTTTTTTTCTCCTTCTTCTTCTTATCAGCCTTTTCCTTCTGTCGACGCTCCTCTTCCAGCTTTAGATACTGGTCAGACATGGGCATTCCTGAGTGAGGAGAGAGTGACAAAAGGAAAACCGAGAGTCACCACCAATGTTAATGATATTAAAAACTACACAATTTGGTCTATAATGTGGTATGTCTCCAGGTAGTAAACAAAAATGAATCATGTGTGACACAAAGGGGGAGACATAAAAAAAAAGGCTGCCAGGCTCACCTGGGACTTTGAGAGGCACACTGAGATCAATCTGCACCACTGGAATGTGCTCTACCCCTGGTGTGTCCTGATACACCTGCACGGATAAACGTACACACAAATCCTTCTTTACAAGTACTAAAACAGGATGGAAATTTAACTCATATTTCTGATGTGCAGGATACCTTCTGAGATGATGGGGAGGATTTGATATAGAAGGGGTTGTTGGCCTGTTCCTGCTTCCTGGCTTCCCTCCTCTGTATGGGACAAATGCACAACAATTAGTTCAAGAGCCAACATGAGCAAAGTATTTTCAATAACTAGAACAGCCAGAAAAGGCCCAGAAATGAACAAAGTGAATCACTCTACATAGATAAATATACACACCCTTGCCAGCTCTTTCTCATCCACTTCAGTGTGACGAGGTCGTGAGTGTTTGGGTTCCTCTTTAGCAAACACAGCTTTGGGCTTCTCATCCTCAGACTCACTTTCGGACGGAGGCTCATTGATCCAGGCATCCAGGTCCAGACTGCAATTCAAATATCAGAATAACAAAATCGTCCTTTAAGTGAAGACTACTCTGAGTAACACTATTCTGACAGCTTGTTTTGGTAACTAATTCAATACTTCTAGGATGTGGAATTACTCAAAATCTGAGATCAACTTCTTCTATAAGCTCAGTGTGTGTTGTTGTAGAGTTAAAAGACTCACCCATCAGGAATAGGCACTTTCTTCTGGGCTTTGGGGGCCACAGGGTTGAGCTCCCCTGCGAATAGTGCAGACACCTCTTCAGCCACTTCCACATCCTTCTGTTGCAGCTTCTGGATGTATTTCACTAGCTGCAGGATACAGGACGCCTGCAGGGGGCATGAATGTGGCATGAGATCACTGATTGTGTCGACAGCAGCAGCTGAGAATGAAAGTGACTGTCTGTGTTATATTTAATCATCTACACACAGAAAACAGGAATAAACTGAGAAAATTGATTGTAACTTGCATATAGAATATGGTTCTTATATATTTTATTTCTCACCCTCTCCTGTACTTCCAGGTTAGCACTCTGGACAAAAAGTGGGAGTCGCTCTATGAGAAGTTGGCTGGTTTCTTGTGCAGCTTGGCTGTCTGTTGCCCCCTCATGCTTCCTCAAAACTGTAGCAAATAGCTTCGCAGCATTCTGCACATATACTGCCTGGATGTGGCCTGGTAGAGTGGCCACTTTAGGCCTCAACATGGCCTCCAGGGTCTGCATTGGGTCCTCCAGGTGCCTATGAACAAAATAATTTGGTAACAGTTTAAAACAAGCAACTTCAGCGTCTACAAATCTGTGTAAAATATCAGATTTAGTGGTGGACAAAGCTTTCGTCGCGGTTAGCGATGTAGCAGCAAAGAATGTCAGTCTAATATTATTATGGTAAGCTGAGTACATCTTTCTTATAAGTCGTATCATTTAATCAAAAACAATATACTAATTGAGGAAAGTTAACACACTCATAATTAAGGCAAATGTAATGAGTGTCTTCAGAAGAATGTCAAGCACAATTTTTTAAATAACACTGATGGTGGTCAAATAAAGGGTTATGTTGTTAATGATAGATTAATTCAATAAACAGCTTTTGCACATGCAGGAGAGGAACGCTGATATTGCGATTCCTAAAAAAAGCATTTTCGTGGTTAGGACGCTCAATTTATCCCATCTTCATTCACAATTTTAAAACAGGCAATTATTTTGACCATTTTCTCTGTATATTGATATGAGATTTTCACTGTCTGACATACTCAGAGAACTCTCCACAGATCCAGGCAGCAGCATAGAGGACCTCACATATGCCGTTCCGTTGCATGTTGCCTGTAAGCAGGTGTGCATTGTCCAGCAGCATGGCCATCTGAGCCACAGCGAAGACTCTGATGGCTTTGACGCGAATGGCCACGTCCAGCATCTGAGAGGCAATTAGGTGACCGTGTCTTGTGCCTTCCAGTCGGGTTAACTCCACCAGGATGCTGATGTACCTGAGAACAGGAAAAAGAGTGAGATGAAAACGAGGGCCAGTTAACGCCCAATGCCCAAATGTATCAAAGCGCAATGTGGTAGCAGTCAGAGGGGGTAGCAAGATAAGATTTTTGCTTTAAATTCAGAGCTTAGCACAGCATGTATCTTGAATGTGCTTACCATTCAAAGTTGGTGATGTACTGATAGTTGCTCTGGCTGCAGATGTCTATGATTTTCGTAAGCAGTTCGTCTCTGTATGTGGTCCCCTCAGCCTTGTCAACATGCAACATCAGCTTCTTCACTATCTCCATCAAGTTCTTCTTAGAGACCTACATACACACAGATGTGTGATCTCCTAAAGGGCAGGTTGATTTTACACGAATTTCCCAAATAATAAGACTACAATCAAGCGGGGTTCCATATCAAACATATATATTTTGTTGACACTAATTGCTGAAGGTTATGCTTAATACTTTTAAAGATGCAAAGATCTGACTCATACACCAATTTTCAAACCCAAGAAGGAGTAAAAAGCTACCATACCATGCCATAAAGTAGGTCCAAGGCCCTAAGCCGGATGGACTCGTCCTTGTCGTCCAGACACTGCAGAATGAGGTCCTTATGAGACTGCACTGATTTAGGATGTGTCTTCAGAATCTTAGACATGGCCAGCAGACCCAAGTACTTCACTGCAACCAATGACACATTAACCAGTGAGGGAGGCCTGCAGAAAGCTAGCATTCTACTGCTCCAGACTAACTAAAACAAAAACCACTTTCTAACTGGCTCTAAAAGGCTTGCTATGGTTTAAGGAGTTTCCTGAGTATTGATTGCTAAACACAAAAGGATTCTTGCCTACTTCAAGATTCCATCTATGTAGAAGGTTAAACTTGTAAAATTGTATAACTGGGAATGACTGAGAATACTGAGCTGTTATAGATGACTGTTGCATTAATATTAAATAACAAAACTCCATCTCTCTCCCTCAATCCATAGGTGTACTGTGCATTTGACCCACTCCTCATTTCTCCATATTTTTCCAGACTATCATTTTCAGTCTAGTCCCAAAACTTGACCAGTTACCTGTTTTTTCTATGTTATGCCACACAGTATGTTACATTCAAGCAGAACAAAGAACATCAAACTTAAATCCTGAGTCACTAAAGAAACAGATGATTCCAGATGATCAGGCCAGTAATCAATATACTGGTGGTGCTGAATCCTGAATTGTTGGAACACCTTTTTTTTAGGCACCATAACAGGCACTTTGCAGCATTTTACATGTGTTCCTATTTCTTTACATTAACATAAGGCAATTACACAGGAATAAAGTAGTATATTTGAAAGAAGGCAAAATATAAAGCAATGAGGGGTGATTCAAGACCTTTGCACGGTATTGTATATAACTGGTTCGACATCACATTCAAAACTTAGTAAACACAAACTCGGGACAAATAGGAAAAGCACTGACAAACACATGAGACAACACAAACACAAGACACAGTTTTGCTGAATTTTGTGGGACACGGTGGAATTATGAGTTTGATCACTGGCCAGCTTGTCACGAATGCTGAGTCATTAAGCAGATCATGTCGGACTAGTGAATCGATCTCTCATAAGTGAAAGGCTTCAGCCATATGTTCCCTGAAATCGTTTTACAAAGGACATCAAGTCATGTGGAAGAAACTAGAAACATGCAGTCTCTGCAGTCAATACAGTGCCAGTTACACACTGCTCACCCCCAACCCACAAACTGTAGACATGTCATTCAAGCATTGAAATGGCAGAAACTGAAAGACAGAGACAGACACACAGAGCCATAGAATTAGAGAGAGGGCAAGAGAGAGGGCAAGAGAGAGGGGGAGAGGGGGGGGGGGGTTCTCTCAGCAGTTCTCTCGTTTATACTGCTTTGTTAGTGTAGGACTTACCAACTCTGTAAGACGTTGTAAAACGTGTCTGCTACAGATGACTTTAAATCTAATTTTTCTACCAACTTCAAAACTAATTTTTCACATGGTGCATTTGTTTAGTTATGAAAGCAAATGAAGAAAATATCGTGTTAATTTTCCACCAAATTGATTTTCCCCAAAAACGTCAGACTGGGCAATTAATATTCCTTGTCCCACTGTCAGTCAAATAATTGAAGCCAACAGACCACGTTACAATCCATAGTAAGGGAATAGGTTCTTCACAGTGGTTGAGTGTTGTGTTTTGGTGATCACCAAAAGTCCATCTACTATAAAGCTATTCTACACACTGCACTCACTGGAAGCCTGATAACTCGAACCCTCCTGTTGCAGTGATAAAGGTCTAAACTCGGGTGTAGCTTGATGGAGTATACACATGTAAGGGCTGTGTTTACACATCAACAAACCATCCACAAAATTTGTCAATGTTCATCCTAATTAAAAAATATAGTTCCACCACAGCAAAAGATACATAATTTCAGAAGCTTGTCAAATCCATAAAAATGCAGCCTGAACTGTTGAACTACAGCACGGAAGCAACTTCGAGTTATCCAGGATGGAGGTCGCCAGGTCCTCCATCTCTAACGGCTTGGGGGGCTGTGGGCTAACACAAAAACACGCAGACAATGAGAGAATGACACACTGCAGGCATTGACAGAAGGCTCACAGTTCTGGTCCGAGTCTTCGATCAGGATTCGCAGTTTCTGCACACAGAGCTGTGGACGGCAAAGAGACATAGAAGGAAAGAATAGAATAAAGACACACAAAAAAAAGAGAGACAGAGAGAACATGAAAAGAATAGAATGAAAAAAAGACAGGGAGGGGGAAAAAAAAAGAAAGTTGTTACTACCATATTTATGACCTTTCCACACCAGCTCCAGTATTTTAAAATGAATAGTTATACATTTGTCACACAGTGCACAAGTAGTGCTGATCTAGATCCAGTTTCTGCCAAGTCCTAAAGAACATAGCTTAACAAGTATTTCCAAAATCATGTGATCAGCAACCGTGCAACGATGCTGGATAAACACATACCACTGAGAATAATTATATTCAAGTGACTAATGAAGTGCAGCCGGTGACAAAAGCCATTTTTATTTCACTGGAGTGGAAAGGGTTGAGCTTATGGGAAAAAGAAGCACATTGTTGTCAAGAACGCAAAGCACCAAAACCCACCTGAATACTAGCACTGTGGTTGGGCATCCCGGAAGAAAGAGAAATCAAAACTGCATAGGACAAAGGCAAACAACAATTAATAAAAGTTGTCAAACATGCATTCTATTACAATGAGTCCCACAACACAGGATCAGTACTGACCTGCTATCACTGTGTTGACACATTCGTACAGGAGAGACATAGCTGAGGTACTGAAAGAGACAAAGGAAGACAAGAAATATTGTTGAAATCAGAGCAAAAATTGAGGTTGCATTCAATTAAGCAGCACTGAACATCTTACCTGTGGATGAGGTTTGTTAAGGGCTCGATAAGCTTCTTTCCTAGACGAGGCTCCAGAGGGGTGAGAGCACCAAACTGAAGAGACACAAACACACACATACACTTAATATATCTCTGGAGACACACATACAAACATGTGCATGTTTTCACTGTAGCTGTTGTCCATTTACCAGTTTGATGATCTTGATGAGAACCCAATTGTTGGTGGACGAGGTCATGAGCTTGAAGAAGAGTGGGGCAAGTGACAGATAATTTTTGGGGTTCCTTCTGGCCAGCTCACAGATGACATTAACTGCTGCTGATTGCACCCCTAAGGCAGACAGAGAACGTTTTAAATATAGGGCAGAACTGGGTCCTAGTAAATAGACCATTAAAATTACTGCATTTTAAACATCTAATTACAGGTGTAATAAATTGGTTTGATGGTAGTGATGTGTTAACGCAGTGAATTAATGTTTCTACATCTATCTATATTGGTGCAGGCTGAAGACTTTAAAAGGAAAATGAGGGTATATTCCACTGGCGTGTAAGCCTTGTCTCAGGTTTATTTTCTCAGCATATTTTACACTTAGCGACTACAAATAAAATACATTTTTTTATATTATGGTATGTTCTGTGATTTCATAAAATAAATTAATCATTTCCTAAACAATCATAAGAACAGTCATTAAAATCTTGTGAGATCAGATTTTCACCACTAAAAGGAAAGGAAGTAAAAGGAAAGGGATTCAGGAAGTACTGCTAAAGTTTTATTAATTACTCACCTGGATCAGGATCTTCTAATTTCTCTTTGAGGCGAGGGAAGGCCGGACGCAGGGACTCTGGGTATTTCAGGAACACCTTATACATGATCAGCACAGCCTTCTTCCTGATGTACGGCTTAGTGTGTGACATCTAAGATGGAGAGAGAGAGACAGTAAGAGACCATGAGCAAGATCATTTGACATCTTTCATTTCAGCTCTGATGAATATCCTATCAGGAACACACAGCTATTCATGATTCTTGACTTTCATAATAATTCACTTTATATTTACAACAACCTCACCAAAGTCATAATGTCATTGGCCAGATCACGGGCCAGGTCAGGAGTCACAAAGCAGGAAAGACCAGTCAGCGCAACACCCGTGTCATACTGATTCGGACTACTGAGGTCCTGAGGAGAGAGAAGAACGAGAGGAAAAAGTAAGCATATGAAGCACCAATGGGGCAAAGGACAGCATGATATATTTGTCCATTTTCTCTTCATTTTGATTCACAGGGAGGGACGTCACTACTGGTTTAATATTAATTTAGTTGCACACAAGTCATATGTAGCTTGTGCAACACAGAAATACACAGAAAATCAGGATCCAAGCTGTGAATACTATCTTACTTTAAGTGAAATGAGAGCTGACGGTTGAGGTGCGAAAGTGTGAAATCACACTGAAGAATTCTTTTTTTTCCCTCCCCAAAGATAAATAACTAAATCAACCAAACACAACAATACAGCTTGTCTGTGTCATTATTTTCATAAAATCTGCAATTGTTAAGCCTTTGTGTATTTCTTGTTTTATTCATAAAAATGTAAAATATTTTCTGCCATTCAAATACAATTTGATAAAAAAATGTGGATATTTGAAAAACACAAATTAAAACAGCCATTCATAGTCAGGCAGAACCATAGGGTGCCAGTGTGTTTAGAGGAACAGCTATAACACCCATTTAAATCTGTGTGAGCTAGCAGATGCCTAGACTGGCAAGCATATCTCTTTGACCAATGGTGGGAAGGGCCCCTGCTGGTCTTGACTACTAATTAGAGAAAAAGTCAGTTGAGCTGTCGTAAACCTGTAGTCACAGATGGCGAATGGCACCAGAAGTACTAAGACTGAGTTCCAGAGAGAAAAGCTCAAATGTGCACTTAGGGAAAAAATAAGAGAATATATGGTAAAACTTACCTTTCGGATCTGATTGGTTGTCAACATGATGACATCAGTGCCTTCGTGAAAGCACTGCGAGGCAGCAAGGTATCCAATTCGCTAAAAAAAGACAGATAGACAGAGAAATAAATCATGCCATGGGCTGTAATACACTATGGAAATCCATTTCTATGTTTAATGATTGGACCACCAGAAATGCTCTAAAATAAGATGTTTGCATTAGTATGTGTACATTGGTTTTTGCGTGTCCTATTAATTAATTATTCTGGGGGCTTTTTGTTCTAACAAAGATATGCAGTTAATGATAATGTAAGGAATTGTTTTTTGGCCCCAGGGTTCTTACCTTGTATGTAAATTTGGAAGAGCTCATCACCTCAACGATGTTGAATGCAGCCCAGCTGACATCATAGCCCAGCATCTGCAACTGCACACACATGACAAAGGAGGGAGTCAAAAGCATATTCTCAGAAAAAATTATTTATAACTAAACAAATCTATAAGAAATTGCAGTTAAACTGAACATGGTCACATAAGATTTGTATTTGGAAATTCAGTTTGCATGAAGAAAAAAAATAGGTTAGTGGCCTTACATAGGTGAGCTTGCAGACTGCATTGGCTTTGACAGCAATATTGTCCTGCTTGAGCTCCTGCTTGATCTCATCGATACAGGTGGAGATATATTTGGCCTGTGAAGAAAGAATGAAAACATGGATCTAAAACAAGTAGGGAAAAATAATAGGCCAGCGCTGATGCATATGAAACTGAGAAAGTTTAATTTCCTCTTTGCACCTTCAGGATAACAATGTGTCACCCGATTGTGGAAATTACTTTTGAGATTCATAAGATGGACATCACCACATTTTTTCGCAGAAACACCATTCACTTACATTAACCCCACATTGTTCCCCCACAGGTGCTTTAGATCCTTTACATTAAATAATAAGAAAGCAGAACCCATTTACAAAGTCAACACAACACAATCGTAAGAGTGAACTGAAATTCCATAAACAGAACGGAGGTGGTTTGCCATTTGTTTTCACCTTATCCTAGGTACATTATAACCCAAGGTAACATGACCAATAGGAACTGAAATCGTTGAGTTTTGCTTCCAGAGTTTTCAGGCCAATTAGTCTTTGGGCCTACACTAATGTTCAATCAGACAGGGAAGATCTTAGTCCAGCACAACCTGCATTTTCAAATAGGAAAAGCACCAAACTGGGCTGGAAAAGGCCCTACTGGGAGCTCAGTTAAAACACAAATTGTAAACGCGTGACGTAGACGTTATCTGATGTGTCTATTTAGTAGAGATAGGGGAAATATATTCATTTATGTCTTGCAATTCTTCATGCAGCAACTCATGTTTCACCACGTTGAGACCAAAATCGAATTTTTAATCTATTTAGATTTTATTTATTTTTTTATTTTTAGGTGGAGGAATGAGCTGTATGCATTGCGGTACTACAATGAACATACACCAGGGATGGGTAAACTACGGCCCGCAGGTCACGTCAGGCCCGTTGGTCTTTTTAATACGGCCCGCCGAAGATTGGTCACTCATCCGTGTCTCTGCCGTGAAGTCGCAGGGCGGGGCCAAGCGCCGGCAGGGCGGAGCCAAACACGCAGGGTGAAGTAACTCAAAATAGGCATTTGCGTTGTGCATACCACAAATGCCGATGCGTACGGACATACCACTTACTAGAGCTTAGAGCTGGTCAAAAAATAACACCCGACCCGACCCGAGCCTGAGCACGTTGTGTCCGAGGCCAGCCCGGCCCAACACAGTAACTGTAATAACAACACACGTTCTCAACTGTGGGTGCGTAAACTGACACTCCGAGCCACTCAAATGCTGGATCATATTTAAGTCTAGCTTGGCAAATAGGAATGCTTTGTGTGTTGATAAACATTTGATTTTACATTTGCTCTTAGATTGATTAACAGTTTACTTTTATAGCAATTTATAGAATTAATATTTTTATTGTTGGCTGTTTGTTTTCTTATAATGATGTTTGTGATTGACACAATTCAGGCTCAAATTGAGTGTTGTTTCCTTCCAAATCTCAATCTAAAAAATTACTTTTATAGAATTATTTTTCTCTTCAACCTACACAACAATTAATATATTTACATAAATATATTGACTGAATATTCTTATACTTCTGAATATTATTAGCAGTTTATCAAAATATGAAATGTACAGCTTTTTACAATGGGAGAAATTTAATATTAAGCTGAATTATGTTATCGTCGGTTCGGACCTCCGACAAAGTTAAGATGTTTTATGTGTTACTGGTTAGTAACATGTTTTGTTCACGGATTTATGCATCTCTGCTCCAGAATATTTCACATTTTGTACTGTGTCATGTGTCTGCACTTAATGTAGTCGTGTGTGGTGATTTGACGTGTGGCATCACAGACTTGAACATTTCATCCAAAACTAAACAAGTTATACTGAAGTATGACAAAGACTACTGGACTTTAAGGATGGTGCCTTTAGAGTGCACACAGACCAACACACCAAAGATATTTGTGAGAATGCTCTGAAGACAACACATTTTCTGTACAGCTCTTTCTTGCTCACACAGAGCAGCTGTATGGAGCGAGGGTGCTGGTCATGTGTCTTCGGTCATAAGACAGCACAAAATGAGGGGAGGGGAGGAAAAAGGGAAGGAGGACGATGGCTTTTGCATTTGCACGAGACACCGGCTCCACAAGAACAACAGGGAGGGCAGAGTCCATGGAAGCTTGTCTCCAGCATTCTTTCTGTATTCTCATATAATAGGCATTAGAAGCAATTTCAGTCCATTGACATAACTGGAATTTTTGCCAGTTTGCTGAAATGTAGCTAACTTTGCAGATTCTAAACTCCAGGGATGCACTTACCATGAATAACTAAGACAGACTCCAAAGTGGCTGATTTCTATTAGCCTTTTATAAACACCAGGCTCACACTGTGTGAAAACAAAAGGACATTTCAAAAACTTTCTGCAAGCCAAAGTCTTTACAGAAATATTATTTGCTCTTTAATGAGTCACACAGGCATTATAATTTCTTCAATAGGAAAGAAAAACATTTGCCTTTTAAACAACATGATTATAATCAAGTGCTCCATCAAAAGTCAGAGGTAAATTGAGACAGCATTGTTTTATTGGTACAGATGGAGCAGATATTTTCAAATCCATTTGCTCGTGTTTTTGATCTTATGAAATTACAGCACAGATCAGCCGATAACAAAATAAACTGGTTGACTGCTTGTTTCAGTAAAAATCTGTCAATTTCATACTCCTAGAAACCACTCAGTATCCTTTGCAGACCATAAGAGCTGTTCCAGCTGACAAGCTGAGCTTTGCACTCCTTTTCTCAGATTCTCAGTCACTGTGCAAACACACTAAGCTGGTGAGATTTTGAGAACACCTCACACATACACTACATACTCCAGCCAAACAGAAACAAGATTGATACTCTGGGCAGACACAGTCTCAGAGAGAGAGAAAGAGACAGACGGACACACACAGACACACACACACAGACACAGACACAGACACAGACACAGACACAGACACAGACACACACACACACACACACACACACA
>JBBMFX010000035.1:10228888-10244147 GCA_037832545.1 Rhabdalestes septentrionalis | reverse complement strand
GTCATTTCTAGTGACCCTTGCAAAGAAATGTCACCGAAAGTTAAAAAAAATTCCAAGGGAGACTCAACCCCTAAGCTGAAGGTTTTGAGTCATTAATATAGACCAGTAGTGGTCTCACGCATTCAAAAATGACAGTCAATCTTCCATCACCTAAACAAGCAGCGGCAGATTCGACGCACCTCAAAGCTGATGCTGGAGCACCAGGCGTTACCTGCACACTCAGGTCCACCGCACAGCAGTCTTTACAGACACGACCCTGCTTTAAGATCTGTATTAGTCCACAAAAGATGGTCACTAAAAGAGCATGAACACATTATCTGCCATAATTCATGTTGCATGTGCAGCTAATTTTTCATCTGTCACTTTAACATACAAGGCCCCACCTAAAGCCAGGCGTTGGTCTCATCTTTTAACAATGTAATACCATCATCATTTTACCTCGAAACCCAATGCAAATAAAACCGTCTACTACCTGTAGTATATCTATTAGATCTTCTAGAGCTACTTGGACACGTCAGGAGATACTGACAGCTGACTGGTCTCCGTGGCCCATTAGTAACAAACACAACACACATTCTAAACTAGCCAGTTTAAAAACGGACAAACCTGCACATTTAGAAAACTTTGGAATTTTATACAGCACTTGCAACTCATGGTAAATATGAACCAATATAAAAAACAGCTTGCAAGAACTTGGAAGCTGAACTCAGGGTATTTTAAACTAAACTTAATTTTGACTTAATTTAAAGGCACCAGGAATGAAGCAGATACGAGAGTACGCTTTCTATTTGTTTATAATACAATGTATTTACCTGTGGTTAGCGTTTTAACAATATACATTAGATTAAACTCTGGGTCAGCTGCTTGCTTTCAAAAAGGTCTGTTAATATTAGCTTAGCATTAAAGCTAGCCAGATGACACGGCCTAACAGTCCACAATTAAGACATGAACGGCATTCCTCAATGAAGAGAAGGACTTTAAATGTTCCAGGTTGAACTAAATGAAGCAGTGTGCCCCCCTCACCTCATCTTCCTTGTGGTTCCTTATGCCACGTACTAAGTCCTGCAGGTTTTTGTCGAACATGCGATCGATGCTGCCTTTCACGATCTTCAGAGCCATGTCTGACCGTGAGCCTGGTTCTCTGAGCTCTCAGGCCGCTGGACGGGCTCTCATCCACCCGAGGAGCCGGAGCAGAGCACCGCCGAGTCTTCCCGATCCAACGCCGGGGAGAAGAGAGGCGAGGGCAGCGGGGTCGCGTCCTCCTGCCCGCTGGAAAAACAGCCCACCGTCCGAGCAGCCCGTCTAGGAAATGGCTGACAAAATGGCGCCCCGGTCAGCTGACTGACTACAGGAGATTTTTTTTTCTCCCTCGCACCCCCTGCACACACTTCACTCTTCTTTAATACCAACATAAAAAACATTTTAAAATAAAATAATAAGGAACAAAGGAAAATGACTGGTTACATCGAGGCCCCATTTTTTAAAAATGCTATAGAGCTGTAATTTTTTATTAGGGAAGTTAAAACACGTTAGACGAGATAAATGTATATGGCCTAACCCTGAAAAATCAAAATCCAGAATGGGTTGTAACTATTTTAAATACTATACAAAAATGTTACCTATACAACCATTTTTAAACACTTTGGCCTAAACCTGATAAAAATTCAGGATTGGTGGTAGCTATATATACCACATTATATATAAATATATAGATGGACAAAAATATTGGAGCACATGTTTGTCAGGGTTTGGGGTGGTCGCCTACCAGCAAAGAGTTATCTTAATGCTTCAATTAATTCCAGCATGATTGTGCCCGCAGTGCACAAAGCTAGGTCCATAAAGACCTGGAAGGAAAGGTTTGCTGTGGAAGAACTGGCCCACACACCACACAAAGCACCTGACCTCAACCCCTATGGGATGAACTGTATCTATACATGCACATATGCAAACCTAAAATGAAAATATAAAAAAGGAAAAAGATGTGTGTACTTTGCTTGACTTCACATCACCAATCCCTCCTATACCAATTAACTACAGTATCACTCTTTCAAATGCATTTTACATTGAGATTCCTGTTTTCAACATAAAGACAGAGAGAAAGACTTTCCTTCTTCATCATCTATTCTTGAAAGAACTATTCAAGTTTAGGGCCACCATGCTGACTTTTATTGATTTTTTTTCCATTAATGTTTAAAAATGATTGGACCAATTTACAGAGCACTAAAAACATATCAATAATATGCAAGACAAGCAAATATTTAGTTGCCTCCAACAAAATATTGTCCGTATGCCATTAAGCCTGTTCATGACATGATTACTTTTACTCAGTGTGCAGACACTAAAAAGAATGTTATGTGGAAAACCTGACAACAGGATCTAGCATTTTAAGCCCATTGGGACACTATTATCAGAAACCAATGTGGGTTAAAATTCATGTGTACTACTGTATGAAAATATTTCATTAGTTCCTGCTGTGTAGCTCCATTTACATAGGGCTGAGTCTTGGAGAAAAAAAACCCTCATTTTTTCCTTTTTTCTTTTTTTTTTCTACAAAAAGAAGAAAAGAACAGAAAAAAAATTGAGTCTTGCTAACAATGGTGGCTAATTTAGTACCAACCATAACATTTCCATTCATTTCAGGGCCTTGGCATATCCTTTAAATATCAGTCATTTTTAAATAATGCTGCCCCCTGCCACACACTCACATTGACCGGTATCTTTTAGTGCAGGATCTCTGCTACACAGAAACATGTACAAGGCTATTGCTGACCACATCACATCTCAATGCCAGTTGGAAATGTGAACAACATCCACTGTGTTTTATATACAACATGGAAAAAAAACAGTGCTCAAAAATAGTAAACAAAAACCAAGACAAATAATAAGATCAGAGTGTGTACATGTGTAAAAGAGGGACACAGTCTACAGGAGGGATAACGTCAGCACAGAATACACATATCAATGTCGAAGGTCTGTGTTCAGCTGTAAAAAGACGACGGCTTTTCCGATCTTCAGCTCTGTACCGGCAGATCTGCCTCTGGTGTCGAAGTGTGATCTGTTGTTTCAGTCACATGTGACCGTTCCTCAGCAGGACTGTCTGGTCCAGGCCTAAAATAGTGGCCATCAAACATTAAACCTCAATCAGGGATAAATAAAATCATAGTACCAACATGAAAACTACAGTTGCCTGTTGCAATCTGTCTGCATTTCCATATTCAATAATATTTTCTCTTCTCTTATAAAGCTCATTTTAAACAGAATCGTGATCAAATTCTGTGTGAGACGAAAAAATGGCCACTTCACTAACCACAAAAGCAAATCTAGTTTGCTGAATGACAAAACAGTCACAAAGCATGGGTGGAAATTACATACAAGATATATTTGACTTAAAAAGGCCACCATCTAATCAGGGCAAAGTGTTATACATATGTTACAACTACAGAACTTCAGTTACAATTGAAAATTTGTTGACAGCTGAAACGTTGTTCCTGGAATTGCAATGAGGGAGGTTTTCATTAAGAAAATACATCAATACCCTTATGAGAGCTCATCCGTTTCAACTATAAACATAAAAAGCAGATGGAAATACACCATTGGCGCTTGTTTTGTGTTACAATGTCTGTTTCTTTGTTACAAAGCCATTTAGTTTACTGCATCAGTCCCTCTCTGTGTCTATATGGGGAGGTGGGGGGGAGTGGCATGTTTCTAATTGTCAGACTTTCGTTATTGTATTTGTCTGTGAAATTGTACCTTGCTGTTGAAAATGACTTAAAAAAAGAAAGAAAATAAATTCAAATTTCCACTCAAGAAAATCAGAACATTAAACTGCATGTGCTAAGAAATGCGCTCTGACTGCATGAACCGCCTGCTCATACAGAGGTTAATGTGATTAATAGCAATCATCAGAATAGGTCTGATATTAATGTGAATGAGTCAGACAGCAATGTGAGTTATGAGCAAAGCCAAAACAATAAGTGGGGTTGGGCATTTACCAGTCGGTGTTCTGTGATTTGTGCTCATCTGGTTCCTCCTGCTCTGTGGATTTTGGATTACATTCAGATTCAGAAACGGCATCCTTTTTTACAGCTTCAGACTCTCCGTTCACTGGTTTGGAATCTGTTGGATGTCAGAATGAAATACAGCAATGTAAATACACATTTTCAGAGAGGTGTGAATTTGATTTCATGCTCCTACAGCCAAGACGTTAAACAACAATATAGGTTTGCATAGCAAAACAATAAATAAATAATTCATCAACAATGAAATGCAAAACCAAGTTACATCCTATATTGGAGAACACGGATGGGAAGTTAACTAAACAGAATATTCAAACACTGAATTTTCAAATAAAAAAAATATGTGCAGATATGAAGAACTAGCAGCGATGGCATAGGCTAAAATGTCAGAGCCCTAATTAACATGTAGCAAAAAACAAAAAAATAAAGATCACATATATTGCAGAGTCAGAAACAACTTCACTATCAGTAAAACCTGTAAATCCTGCTTAGTAACCTTTTCTAATCCTGTAAGGTTGGAAAAGGTCAGAAGTTTGCGATTTCAAATACAATAAACCCCTGCCTTTTGCCGGGGTTATGTATACTTAATATACGTATACTTAATTTCAATTAAAACTCATTAGCCTTAAAGAAAATGTAAAGGTAAACCCATATTCATACTGCAAAATTTACACTGAACTCCCGCAATTTAAATACCGATGTTACCCCTGTATAGATTGTACAGTAATTAATGTATGTGCGTTTTCTTTATAACGCGCAGCAACAAGGAGAAATAAATCACATTCTCGGATTGGCTAGCTACAAACCTCCCGCCTCTGAGTACAGCAGACTGTGACGTCCAGGCCTCTTGCGCCATGCACCCTCATCCTTGTATTGCTTGTCTATGTTTGGGCTGGTGCTGAGCCGCAGAGGTTCATTCCGTTCAGGTGTCTGGTTGCCTTAGTAAACGCCGCGTACCGAACAAGACCCAGACGTCACAGTCAGTTGTACTCAGATGTGGACAGGGGCGTAGCACAACACCCCCACTTTTGTAAAAAAAAAAAACCACCCACTTTTGTCAGATTATATTGTATTAAATTGATTAAGTTGTATTTATAACTTGGCATCCCCATCTCAGAACACCCCCACTTTTGGAAAGCTTAATATGCCCCTGGGTGTGGATAGTTCGAAAATCCACAATGGACTGAAACAGCGACTGCTGATCCACATGAAAGTGGGGGCTACTGTATACCTATTTTCATCCACCAATAAACTACCAGGTTAAGCTGTTATATGAGTCACCTGTTGTGGGTGTTTCTGTTTTCTCCTCCCCCTCATTCTCCTCTGCTTTTGGTTTAATTGGCTCCACCTTTCCTACAAACTGGAGTTTTAGCTTGTTGTATATCTCAGTAGCCTTCTCCATTACTGCACTGCTTGCCTTGTATCGGCGGATCTGTCAGACAGAGGATATGATGAGAATACATTGGGCACAATCCAGCATTCCCATAAAATCTTGCAGTGTCCAACTGACCATATACAAACACTCCACTGCAGTCAATTTGGTATTAGCATCATATTATATAAGTAAATTGCAAAATGCAACAGATTTCTTCCCATTCCTACAGTAAACAATACACAGTTGAAGCCTACAGACCATTTTCAAGTATTTGCCACATGTAACAAACACTGTAGACCAAAACTGTAGAGTAGTTTTTGCATAGTTACATAATCATCTGACAGAGAGAGCAGACCTTCTTGAGTGTGGTGATGACATCAGTGTTCTTTTGTAGGATTTGACTGGTGACCTGAACAGAGCCCAGCTCCTCCAAGGCTTCTAAACATTTCTCAATGTCCTGAGATGTAGAGTGAAGAATAACATGCAGGTCTCAGGAATAAAACTTCCAGAAAAAAAGTGGTGTACTAAAGTACAAAGTTACAACAATAACAGATATCACATTTAAGGATAAATAGTAAAAAGACACTTGATCTCTAAAGTGCTCTTGTAGCAAAATCTACATAAAAGTAATCACAAGAAAGCGGCTACTTACTGGGTTGTCCACCTTCAATGCAAATTTGATGTCTGTGTGCAGTTTCTGGAGTTTCTCTTCTGGAGATGGTTCTGAGGAAACACAAAGCAAGCAAAATATTTAGACATACAGATATACAGATGCATAAAGATGTACTTTACCAAGGCCTAGGAGTAAAATAGAATTATTAGAATGTCTCTGTATCCTCTTGAGTATGAGAAGAAATGTTATATTGGTTAAGATATTTTTTTACCAAAAAGAAATGTTTCAAATTTAACTTAAGTTAAATACCAGACCTGCTCATTAAGTATCTCATTAATGCTCATTTTGGGCTAAAATTATTCAGGTTAGTGCGATTTCTTCTTTGTAAAATATCCCAAGCATCTGATGGCTTTGTCGTAGAACATACCTTTCTTCTTCTCCACTTTCTTCTCAGGTGGGCGTTCAGGCCTTCGTCTTGGCTTTTCAGGCTTAGACCTTGGGAAACAGACCAAATAGTTTTCATTAAACTGAATCGAACAGTTCTAAGCTGCAGTTGGCATAGGCCCATTCTCTACAGAGGCAAAATTACAATGTGTAGAAAAATGGCACTTTGACCATCAGTGAGCAAACTTGGAGAAATATCTTGACAAACACACCTCGCTCTGTGTTTCTCCTCGGACCGCTGTGCCTTCTTCTCCTTCCTCTCTCTCTCCTTTTTTTCCTTTACTTCCTTCTCTTTCTTTTGTCTGTTTTTCTGGCTGTCTTGACGCTTCACAGATTTTTTCACCTGAGAAGAAATGTCCATTTATACATTCAGAACACTGTACAAACTGAGGGAGAAAAACATTGTGCTAAACCAATCTTGCCTCAGCAGGTGGCGGTGAGTCCGAGTCTGAAGGTGCTGGGATGGGAGGCGGTGGTGGTTTCTTGGACTTTTTGAGAGGATGGTCATCTACACCCTCGTCCGAGCTGCTGCTGCTAGTACTACCATGTCGTCCTTTGTCCTCTTTCTCCTTCTTCCTTTTATCTTCCTCCTCTTTCTCTCGCTCCCGCAGCCGGCGGAGTTCCTCTGCCTCCTCTTTTTTCCTTCGTTCCTCAAGCTCCCGTCGCCGCTGCTCATCACGTTTCTTCCACTCACTGATCCGGTCGGGCTCACTGTCACTACACAACAAAAACAAAATGAAAATCATTCAACCAGGTCCAAGTTTTGTTACAGCCAAATTATTGCTCATAGCTACTAAGCATTAAGTCATACATACAGCGGAAAGAAAAATTCTGTAAAACTTCATCACATGGTTTTCTGCACTAATTTGTCATAAAATGTGATTGACAATTATAACAATATAAAAAAATAACAAGCAAATCATTATCTTTCCTGACTATATTGAGAAAAAACAATTTTTTAAAAAAACCTGAGGAGAAAATGTATGTGGAAAAAACATGTAAGCCCTCAAGTTAATTACCTCAAAAAAGCTATCTGGAGTGTGATTGATTAAAAATAAAAACATAAAAACTTTTGGGGTTTGCTCCGCACAAGTAAGCCTGGCCTCTTCAAAATAAGAGGGTCTATCATCAAGAATTGATGATTTACAAAAAGCTATAAAAGACTACAAGGTGATTTCAAAGGTTTTAGAAACAGACCCCTGGTCAAAGTGCCAGGCATCATTGGAACTGACCAACATCTGTTTTTATGAACCTACAGTACTTAAAATATTGAACAAGCAGGGTGTCTAAACCACTGCTTACTAATAAGAACACTGCAGTAGCCTGAAATATGTGAAAGAGCATATAGACACTCCACAGCAGTTTTGGCAAAATGTTTTGTGAACTCAGATTTAAATATTTGGAAAGAAACCTCATGATTTGGGCCTGATTTGATGCATCAGGGCCTGGCCAGCTTGCAATTATTGAGGGGAAGATGAATTTCCAAGTGTATCTTCAGGATGTGAGAATGTCTGTACATCAACTGAAACTCTGGGAAGGACAATGACCCAAAACCCCGGCCCAAATCCAAAACAGAATGGCTTCAGAAAAACAAAACTTTTCTGAGTGGCCAGGTCAGAGCCCAGACCTCAACCCAATAGAGGTGCTGTGGAATGACGTGAAGAGGGCCATACACATCAGACACCCAAAAATATGACAAAATTAAAGCAGTTCTGCAGGAAGAATAGGCAAAAAATTCCTCCTCAACAATGAAAGAGTCTGAAACACAGCTACAGAAAGCGCCTTGTTGAGGTTGTTGCCAAGGTGGGACATTTATTTATTCCAAGGTTTTAACCAGTTACAAATTCCAAGGGTTCATATACTTTTTCCACCAGCAATGTGAGATTTTTATGACTGTCCTCAATACAGACATGAAAGTTCAGAATTCTTCTGTACTTATATTTGGCATATTATATTTATCAATACGCTTGACTTAGATGAAGATCAGATCGCATTTTATGACAAATTAACTGCCACCATAAATGTGTCATGTGTCATGGTCTTGACAAAGAATTAAAAACAGAATTAAAGAATTAAAATAGGCTGTTATTATACATTCTTTCTATGCATGGGCTGTTTTGAAAGTATATGCATGTGTGTGTATATATATAAATAAATGCATGTGTGAAGATTTTTATCATGGTGTTTAGAGCACATTTAAGGTGTTTGTGAGCTAGAATCATTTGTTGAATTCGCCAAATGTAAAAGTGCATTAATAGTTTGTAGATATTCTCTTAATTTGTTTTCTAGCAAATTTGTATTTTGGTCTATTACCATCAGCATAACAGTTGCATTTTAATATTATAATTACAAATGAGCCCTGGTATCATGTATGTCATGTCACACCTGTCGCTGTCTGAAGAGGAGGAAGCAGCTCTTTCTGGTGCTGGTTTGGGCTTCCTGGCACGCGGCTTTGGAGGAGGTTTCTCTGAATACAAATAAGGCAAGTATGATTTAGTAGCCTGAACTAACAGCAAAAAAATGAAAGCTTCAGTTTGCCCTTCCTGTTGCCAGCAACAAAGTCACTGAGCCATTGAGTCAATCATGCAAAATTAACCAGAAGCAGCTGTTAACCTCACCTTTCTTGCGTGCCTGTGGACCCTTCCTGGGAGGAGGCTCAGAGTCAGAGTCAGATTTGGATCCGGACTGAGATTCAGACCCAGAGATGGCTGGCCGTGGTTTCACGTCCTCAGAATCACTCCTGTCCACCTTGTGATCCGACTGAGAGCCTGATTCTGAATCAGAATCTGAGGACGCTTTCTAAAATAAACCACAAAATAAAATAGAAAAGTAGAGATCCTACAACTACGACTTTATCTGTGTTTTTTTTGGGATGACTGATATATGCTCACCTTTTTCCTTCCTCTCCCTGCAGGCTTCCTGCCTACGCGTCCACCTGACTCTTTCTGTGGAGTGAAGTCCTAAAAATTACATATACAATAGTGTGTAAGGCAGTGGTCTCCAAAATACAGCCTGCCTCCACATTTGACCCGCATAATTTTCTTCCCCCGCATTATTATTTTTTCACTCTGGCCACGTGATCCAGACCAATGCACCCATAGAACACTGGGGTGTAGTGGGCCTGCCCGACTGAATCCCTGGAAATGTTTCCTCAAGTCAATGAAGCTTATCTGATTTGAACTGGGAACTACACTGAAAATTTTGCTACTACGACCTCACTTTGCCCAGAACGTGAACGTGCCCCACCCCTGCGATCGTCACACTTTTTCTGTTACAAACTGGCCCTGGCCCCCCCATCAGAGAAAGGAAAAGTTATGTGGTCCTCACTGGAAAAAGTTTGGGGACCCTGGTGTAAGGGATTATGATAAACAATGAAGAAGAAAGTTCATAACCTGATCTGTATATAATCTGATCTGTAAATAAACTGATCTGTAAATAAACTGATCTGTAAATAAACTGATCTGTTTTCAAAATAATATAAACAATCTTGTTATATTAGAAATTGTAATTCTAACAGTAAGAGTAAAATATGAATACAAATTCTAAACTGATTGATACGTATTTGATATGTGTATTTCAGTATATAATGTGTATTGATAAAGATTCTAGCTTGTTCGTTACTTCCACACTTCATACTGCTGCACACTAAAGCAGAGTTATCCATTAGAATGGAAGTGGTATATGAAAAGAGCCAGAAACATTGTGGCTCTTCCTAATGCAGTTTTTTAATGTTCTCCAGAATAATTCAATGCTTAGTAGCCATAAGCAACAACAAGGCTGCAACAGAAACTTACTTGAGTGATATTTAATAAACAGTGAAGCAGTGGCTTCAGATGCCTCCCTCCCTGTGCAACATGCTTGGTAGTATTGTGAGAAGGGAGATAAAGGCCATCCTACCCACCCAGGGAGACCAAAGCCAACTGGGCTTTGTTGGACTCCCTGGCTGGTATGGCTGCTGCACCGCTGGGATCCAACTCATAGTCTCCCAATATAAGGACCAACATTAAACAGTTGTGGCAATAGACTGAGATTTACACTTGTGGTCATGCATACTTGAGACCTGAAAGCTGGAATACTGATGCATGTGTTCCAGTGCCATGAGGACAAAATATACACTGCAATGCCATGACCTCAAATACTTTCCAGTACACACACAGATACCTGGTCACTGTTTTTGCCAGAGTCTGAGTCTGAGCTGGGTGAAGGTTCTGGTTCAGAGGGAGATCCGCTCTCCTCATCGTGTTCACTGGAGGCCGCTCGGCCTCTTTTTGCTGGGGGTCGCTGCAGAGGAGAAATCCAGGAATTACAAGAAGAAACTATACAACATAAAACTCCCAAAAGGAGGATTTCATTTAATTGTTTCGGAAGTTAAAACTGTGGGACAACAGTAACGTTTGTGTGGGACAAGTGTAAATGTGTGCTTAAGTATTGCAAGTGTACGTAATTAAAATGATGATCAAAGTGGAAAGATGGATTGTACAATACAGACAATGTACTTACACAAGCAATTTTTGATTCTTGATCTTTTGAGATTGTTATAGGGCTCAGTAGTTTATGTCTGAGCTTATGGTGTTTACCAGTGCTACAATGATTCCCTCCTTCCATATTTTTTGTGTACTAAAATCAAGGCGAAATTAACAGGTGCTTTGTTAAAGAGTCAAATGCAGGGGGCTATCTATTTAATATATTAACTTTAGGTTTCCTAACATGCATCCATAAATCTGTAGTTCCACATTTGTAACTTTTTTTTTGTCCGTTTGTTTTTTATACTGTACCTCACATCATCATTAACTCAGATTACCAGTAAGGGCTGCACAATTAATGGAATTACTTGTGGAATCAAGATCATGATTTTGGCTGCCAAGAATAAATTAAGATGATTGTTGGCGATATTAACATCACCTCACCCGGATGCCTCACGGAATATGCTTGCAGCTTGGGGCGACTACCAATCTTGAAATCTCGCAGTTTGATAGGGCTCGATTAGACCTTTCCAAAAATCCCATTGTTTGCCATAATAGACCCTGGAGTCCTGGAGTTATTAGCCGAAAAACATTCCCTTCACCCGGGTGTCTCATTACTTTTGTCTGAGGTGAACGTTTTTTGCCAAATAACTCCAGATCTCTGGGGGCTTTTATAGCAAACGAGGGGTCTTTGGAAAAGTCTAACCGAGCCCTATCTTACAGCACATTTAGAGAGCTATATATATTTTTCATACTTGACATTAAGATTTAAGACTATTAATGGCAAATCCTCCAAGTTCAGTGAAGTGATAACACAGCATGCAGTCCAGACCCCTGCTAAGTAACAGACAATAGTAATCACGGTGCATGCCCACTTAGCATATCTTGCCATTTGTAAAAGTGCAAAATTTAGATTTAGAGTGCAACATTTAGTTTAATACATTTAAGTCTAAAGGTGTGAAAATTGTATAAAAACTGCACTTAATTATGAAAAACACACATTTTAATTTGTTAAGCTGTTTTTACAAACAGCACCCCATACCTGTTCCTTTTAGAATGTGCCTTTTCTGCATAGGCTTCTTTTTTCCCCAATTTTTTGCACTTTATGATTTCACTTGCATATTTGGAATACATAAGCAATTGCATATTATTTTTTTGTTAGACCTTTTTCTTGGGTAAATGTTATTTTATTATTTGTGAGTTATTTTTATTTGAGTTTTTGTTCACTTAACATTTTAAATAGAAGTACAATAAAAATGTTTTACCTAAAATAATGAATAACTGTGATCAAGAATCGTGATTTCAATGTTGATCAAAATAATAACGATAAACATTTTGGCCATAATTGTGCAGCCTTATTGCAATCATCATGCTTCTGAATGCAAATATACCTGACCTATAGTTCTTCTATGTACCTGCTTCTGCAACAGTAGGTTTGCAGATGTAATCTTAAACATTTACATAACCAGTTTATGTTTCTGCACACTGCAAGTTAATAGCACATCCATTTAGTACAGAAAGTTGTTAAGTGACCATCTACAAGCGAAAATATGCCAAAGAAATTAAGTTTCATTTCCAAGATAAAAGAACCGGAAATAATTCATGCCGGAGCACAATTCTAGACAGTCTTTTAACTTTAAATGCACTCGTTAACTGTTACATAGCATTGGCTCTCACTTAATTACTTATTAAAGATATCTAACACTTGTCTGGTTATTCACATTTTTATTATTTTAAGTGTTTTTGTTGGTCAGTAGTAACAAATACAAAATACGACATAGTATGGCTAATAAAAGGTGCTCAAATGTTGACTAAATTGATTTGTTTGCAAGGAATATTTAGTGTATTTTTAGTAAATATTAAGTGAGAAACAGTAGAAAATCTGTGTGTGTAAAGACTTGACTAGTGGTGTCTCTACCTTTGCTGGTGGAGCTTTCCGCTTCACTACTCCTCTTCCTTGATCTTCGCTCCCAGAGTCAGAATCTTCACTTCCTGTTTCTGCTTTCCTCGGTACAACTGCTTCTTCATCTTCTTGTGCGTCACTTCCTGGGGCAGCTTCATTCTCCTCACTCTCTGATGAGCTTGCAGGCTAAGCATATGACACACAAGTTCATTTAAGAATGTGGAACTCCACCTTTCTTCTACATGTATTTAATGACTTCATTCTAGCATTTAACTTTCTCTTTAATTGTAACTATACTGCAGTGTCATAGATGTTTCAGGGAAACATTTCAGTATATGTTGTACTTGTATAACTGTGTTTGTGGCAAAACATTTTGTATAATAAAGGGTTATCTGAATCCAAGAACATTAGTTTTTCCTCAAGCTGTTCATGGTACAGAAATGTGACCAATGCAATTACAAGAAATTATACAAGAAGCACAATCACAGCTTTTAAAATGGGATTTCAGGGAGGAAAACTGGTCAGTTTCCCCAATATGGCTTCAATTAGGTCAAAACTATATAGGCTACATATTCATGAGGAGAGCTGGACTGTGCAATAGAAACTTAAAAACACCCACATACGATTTCTGAATTGCAAAATAGATAACGAGCTAGGTAATCCACATTACAAAACATATCATCACACACATATAAGCAAAAGCAGAGCAATAAAGAGGATTTGCCACTTGCTCTTTAATCACTTTAGATTATTTCTATATTTTAAAAACATTTCAAGAAAATTGGAATACACAAGACGTTATTAACATGTGCCATGAATGTGAAGGCTACTCACCGCAGGGGCACTATAAGAAGCATGAGGATTGTTCTGAATCTCCCACAAGCCTTCATTAAATCCTTTCCTTTTGTTGGGTTTCCCATACCGGTCTTGGTACTTTTCATAGGCAAAGAGGTCCTTCGGTGCAAGGAATGCACTACATTGAGGGGGAAAAAAGGTCAAAAAAGTTGTTTTGGCTCATGAAAGAAGAAGTCTACCATTTTGCATTCAGTATGTGGTGCACAAAGCAGCTGGAGGTAGGATTCAAAAACGAACTGTCGTAAATTAACTACACTGTCAGTCAAAAGTTTAGACACACCTTCTCATTCAACTGGTTTGCTTGTTTTCATTATTGGCTACATAGCAGATTAATATTGTAAACAACAAATGATGAAGCAACACATTTGGAATTATGTCGCAAACAAAAACGTTTTTAACAAATCAGTATATATTTCATATTTTTGATTCTTCACAGTAGCCATGTTTTGCTTTGATGCAAGCTTTGCGCACACTCTGATTCATGAGGAATCGACCTGGAATAGTATTTAATTAACAGGTGTCCTTTGTCAAGAGGTAATTAGAGGAATTTCTTGCCTTCTTAATGTATCAGTTGTAAGCCTTACTCCATTACAATTCTACTCCACATTATAGCAAGAACCACCTAACTACGTAAAAAAACAACAGTCCATCATTACCTTATTACAAAACATTCAGGTTCTTTTTTGTTTACTGCCTATTTCCATGGGATCCTTCTTTATTGTTCGTTTTCAATATTAGAAATGTAGAAAATAATTAAAACAAATAAAAAACATTGAATGATAAGGTGTGGCCAAAATTTTACCTGGTAGTGTTGCTATGTTATGATTAGTTAGTTAATTAACCCAAGCTTTACTCGATCACAGAAGAATAATTAGTTATGAAAATAACATCTCTGAGCATTAAGTGCAATAAGGTGATCACATATTACCTCAGATCTACTTACGTTTCATGTGTCCCAAAGAAAAAAATGGGGATTTTGTTGGGGGGTGGTTTCACAGCTCCTTCAGCAACATCTTCGATCTAAAAACAAGAGAAAAAGGCAAAATATTTACACAAAATCTGAGTACTTCTACAGTCTGAGAAAGGAAGCTGAGGTGTACATATACAGTCTGAGAAAGAAAGGTGAGGTGTACATATACAGTCTGAGAAAGGAACAAAGAGGCACAGGCTAGAGGCAAAGCTCCAGCTTTAAAGCACAGTAAAGAAAAAAGAAGCCCCTTATGAACACACCACAGCACAGCACACAGTGTGAACTGTGTGAAATTCTTTGCATTTAACCCATTCACTAAGTAAAGCAGAGAATAGCCACCAACGGGAGTCACCGAGTGAGCAGTTTGTGGGGATGGAACCTTACTCAAGGGCACCTCAGTGATGACACTAGCAGTCCTGGGAATCAAACATAACCACTGCCCCAGCTGCTGGACAAGCAGATAAATACAAACTACGGTTCTGACCCTGAATAAGAAAAAAACGCTCAACATTTGTAACATTTCCTGTGCAAGAAGAAAGGCTAGCAGGATGAGCATTAACACTGCCATTCAACAAGCCCAAACTCTGAAAACCAGGTATGTCCCAATACTTTTGTCCATA
>JBBMFX010000035.1:10183751-10200770 GCA_037832545.1 Rhabdalestes septentrionalis | reverse complement strand
TAACGAGTCCCGATCGAGTCATAAAGTCTGATTATCGGCCGATACTGATCGTCCGCCGATCGATCGGAGCATCACTAGACATTATCCTTCTAAGTAAGCATACAGAGTTATTCAAAATGAGATCGTCCACTTTTTTCCCTGTTTTCAGATCGAGCTAACAACTTCCCACCCCTGCCGGCATTTTTCCGCATTAAGCCATGTTTCTACCAAAACATTGATGAGGAAATCCCTCAAGCTCATCGCCAGCTTGTTAGACGAGTTTACAACCTTTGGAGCTGTAAGCAACGCAGATTTCACCCAATCCACTTGGCCTACATAGCTGCTGAGTAGAACTAATATATACTGAACTGTTTCTGACTGTCAAATTCAGTGTAATAATCATGCATTCTGATGAGTAATTAGGAAAGGAAAGCATCAGAACTCTTCTCTGTTCAGGCACATAAGTGGAATAACAAACTTCCAGTCACTATTACTCACTGTTTTTAAATGCTGACCAAAGACCAACCTGTTTAGAAGCATTTATATGAGCAGTAATACAGCACCTACTGATAATGTTTTATTATACTATGTTCTTATACCATGAGCACTAGCCTACCACTTTCAAATAGCTTGTCTGTCACTGTATTTGTCAACATTTCTATTTTTCTAGCATTTTGACCAGTTGTACTAGCTTTAAATACCTTCTCTGCGTAGACAGTCACTTTCCATTTCTGTCATAGATGTGATATTTTTCTGTTCATAGTGTACTCCATTACACTCTGTGTCAACGTGGTTTCCTGCATAGCCTTATTGGCTGGTGGTGGTTCAGCAATTAACCTTGGCCTTGCTCTCCTCTGGCTCTTGCTGTTCAGCCCCTGTAGTTACATCTGCTGGTTCAGGCCCCTCTACAAGGCATTCAGGTAAGACCACTCCAGAGGGAGTGATGACTTTTACTCAGTTTAAAAATTAGTCAAATAAAATGAAAACTTAATGCTTTGTCTCTTTTCACAGGGCTGACAGCTCGTTTAACTTCATGGCATTCTTCTTCATTTTCTTCCTTCAGTGTGTTCTGGCTTTCATTCAGACCATAGGAATACCTGATTGGGGTGCATGGTGAGTCTTGGCCTAAAACTTTCAGAATTAAGGTGGGAAACATGGTATACTTCTGACCAATTAAAAAGCACTGACCAGCTGCATTTTCCAAAACCTTTTTAAATGTGGAAATGATTACGCATATGTTTAACATACTGTCCACCTCTTAAAGATTCTATTTAAGCAATTTTATGAGAAAGAGAGATGCATGTGCTTCAGGCAGACTTGTTGATTAGGCCTCCTTTACTAGTGATCATTGACTCCTTCATTACTTTCTCCCATTGATGTATTTACATGGATATGCAAGCCATCTCAAACTCCAGATCTATTTTACATTAGATTTTACATTATTTTACTTTGCTCTTAACAGCAGAGTCAAAGTCTTCTCATAGTGGTTCATAATCAAATGGCCATGCTGAGAATTAATGAATAGCAGGAATGTTGCACTTTTAGGTTGACATTAAAAGAAATGTGTGGGGTACTTCCAAACATAATGTTTTTTAAATGGTCAGGTTTTAAAGTTCCATCTGAGAGAGGTATTTATTGTTCACAAATATGCACAGTACTGTGCAAAAGTCTTAACCTATGCAAAAAAGTAGTTGATATTGTGTGAGCTGGTGAGGAGAACACATGTTCGGTTGCAGAATTTGTGAAATTCCATCATCAGCTCCTGATTTAATTTATGAAGTCCTGAAACCAGGTTTCTGATGGAAACTACAAGTAATACTGGACCTCCACAAGAACACAGATATACAGTATATAATCACAATTTCCTGTGTAATGTTATTTGTGTAAATTTGTTTTATTTAGTAATGTTAATGTAAAAAAACTTTGCTCATCTGAACAGTTTTGAAATAATTTTGAAAACCTTTTGCACAGTGCTGCAGGTGAAATATAAAAGGCCTGGAAATGACTAACCAAGTGCCCTTCTCTCTCATGTCTCTCTAGTGGCTGGATAGCAACAGTGACGTTTTTCCAATATAATGTGGGCTCTGCTGTGGTTATGCTCTTTTCAACTGTTCTATTCACTATAAACACTGTACTTATGGGCCTTGTTCTCATCAGGGTGAGTTGGACACAAAGCACATTTAGGGCCTATCCTGAATACACTTAATATTACCTTTCCACATATATGTTACTATGGACAAGGCATCTAATTTCCCATGTTAAAAAGTGTAGAATCAGTCACTTAAGTTTACTTAAATTTTGGTGTAAGATAGTGATAAACATATCTCGTTAAAGCAGTGAGTCTTGCATGTTTTATACGTCTCAGGTTCACCGGCTTTACCGTGGGGGTGGAGGCAGCTTTCAGCGTGCCCAAGAGGAATGGAGCACTGGGGTATGGAAGAGCGCCCCTGTCAGAGAAGCTGGTTTCAATGCTATTGCTGAGACTGGCCCAAGTCTGCCCCAGTATCCTGCCTCTGTACCCAGTTATCCAGACAGTGGGCCGTGGTGAGACACCATTCTGAACTTTAGATGGAGCCAGAGTGCTGCTTTTCCCCTGCTCAAGGCATATTTCTCAAAAGCATCATGCCTCCACATGAATGATATATATGTGAAGTGGTGAAACTTCAAGCGCAACAGAAAGGGGACTAAGCATCCCATATAGGAATCCACTGTACAGTTCACAGATGTTGCCAAAATGGTTCCGTAACACCTCAACTACATGTGGAGGGATGTAAATAATGTTACTGGATGAAACCATCATGCAGATAAGGTACTGCTCAATCAAGTTGTGGCAGCTTTTTAAATCTGTTATGTGAAAAAATTGCATTACTTGAGAAATAGCACTACATTTATTTTGCAAAGTGATCCTTTACACCCCATTCCACCCCTTAACTGTGCTGCAGCCATGATTCATTCTTTGATCTTTTGCTAGAAATTATAGAGGTTTTAAAAACAGACAAGGATTAAGATTGTATCATGCATTTTTCAAAAACTGACATGACTGGCAGGTGCTTTTTATATTGACAATGATGCATGGCTGTTTTTAAGTTTTTTACTGCACTTCATGCCGTTTTCTATCTGCTATTTTGTGCCTGATCTCCAAAATGGAGATGCGCCTTAATTTCCCTGGTGTGTTCGCCATCTGTAAAGAATTCTCCCTTGAGTTGCCCAAGTTTCTGCAGTTCTTCAGGTGGGCATGGCCATGTCCATTTTACACAGTCAATATTTTTTGCTCAATTAATTTCTTGCTGTCTGCTTCATGAGACCAACTGCTCTTGATTTCAGTGCCCTGCTTTTGAAGTATACATTTCTTTAGCCAGTGACCCGAATATCACATTTCAACGTGTTCCGATTTGGAGCACTATGTTTACAGAGTGGCCATTTGAATATGGTTTTGAGACATTGTGAGCATTATTTTTTTCTTTATTTTCACCTCTGTGGAACCATTAGAGGTAGATTTTTTTTTCTTCTCTTACATCTCATCCCAATTGATGTGTTAACTGACAACTAACATTAAATATGTTTGACAGCGTTCTATATGCATCTTATATATGTAACTGACTTAACTGAATTTAATAAAAACATTCCTTTTCAGATTGAATGGCTTTCTTTTTAGTATATTATCAGGTGTCTTTTAAGGTGTAAATGGTCATCGTTAAGGCTGGACTACAGTTATAATCACATCAATTTATGGTTTAACGTAATTGGATGCAACTTCAGGACAAACAGTGTTACTACTTATAAATCCAGTTGTCATGGGTCTAAATTGCACAGATGCTGCCAAATTTGAAATCTTTGCTGAACAATAGGGTTGCAGTGATACAATATTTAAAAGAACCTGGCAGACAATGGACATAGTAGATAACTGTAGTATATTATTATAGAAGGTGAAAAGGAAACAGCTGGATGAATTTGAACTAATTTAAGACTAAACATCCCTGAAAAGTAGATGCTTCTAAGCCTTTCAGTCACTCAATTAAGACTATTAAATGCCTCAATTCAAGAAGAAACCCATCAGGATCACAGCCTTGGCAGAGAATCATCAGAGATGTCATTGGTGCTGACATTCAAAGGATTTGCAAAGAAAGCATTAAACAGCAAGTTTGTTTGAGTTTGATTGTACAGAGATGGGCATGATCTCAAATTAAAGTTACCCTTCTACACTAAGCTCACAATCATTATCTCATGTCAAACATTATATAAAGGAGTACAGAGCCAGAGCTGCAAATAGTCAATTTACTTCAATTTACTGCACAATAATTTTAACCAGAGAGCAACTGAGAGTGGCAGTAGCCTAGTGGGTTAAATACTTGTGAATCTGATGACCACAAAGTTGCAGGTTCAAACTACAGCATTGTGCCCTTGAGCAGTGCTACAGGATTGTCTCTCCAACTGCTCCTGCATATGTATATTCTAAATAAGCTCCTATCAGCAATGAGCATAATAAAATTCACAGCTACAAAAATAAAAGGTGATTCTTAGTCAAAAGACTAGGATTTTTACATCAATCTTAATTACATATATTCACATTCCTTGTAATTATTTTAATTTATGCTCTGTCAGTGTGCTCACAATAACGTGGAAGGGATTTTCCCATCAGACCAGCAGTGACAAATTTACAGGCCTTATTCTTTCACCCCAATGTTCAACATTCCGTGTGCTCCCATCCCCCACTGCCTGCGCAGACCAAATAAAACCCGGCATGGAGTTCACTAAGGAATGGGCACAATTGATTTTTTTTCCATTCTTCGAGGCTGTTTGGTTGAACCATCGGTCCAATCCCTTGATAATTCAAAATATATGTGATCTGCTGTGTGCTTGGAATATTTTATACTGCAGAAGAAACTTGAGCTTTTTTAATTACAAGGGGGTTCCAAAGATTACTTAGGCAGAAATTAAAACAAAGCGCTTCATTCCTGAATGTCGAGCTCGTCAAAAGCCACGGTATGGATTTTGTGGCACGGAATGGAGTTGACAGAGCCATGCGCTCCTTTCCACTTCGCGCTGAATGCCCAGTGATCTTGTTGGAGCTGGCTTGAAAATATAGCGGGTTTTCGCTCTCACTCCTGACTATTGAAGCGGGCAGGGATGGGGATGGGACTCAGACAGCCCCCGGGCCGGTTTAACACCACCAGCGGCCTACGAGGACGGCAGACCAGGCTGAGAGTGGACTCGTTTTAAAGCGGGAATGTCTCTTTAAACGCGGGAAACCACGCCTCACTGGCATTAGGACCGGCTACTTTCTGAGGTTGAAGGCACTGATTGGTCGAGCGAGGCCGTCTTCGAACGCTATCCGGCCTTTTGATTGGTTGGCTGCGGCTCGCCTCAGGACTCTTGCTGCTTTGTGAAGATGGCGGCCGAACTGGTGGAAGCGATGGTGAGTGGACGGGCCGCGTTTCTTTTGCTTTAAGTGGAATAAAAGCGTTTTCCGAGGCCCCAGCGAGGCTGGTCGACGCGCATTCATTTACCTGCAAAAGTAGGGAAGACCGGGCGGCAGTGGTTTTGGCTCCTCTGGTCGTCTGTAAAGTGCGTTGGCAGTTGTGTCTGAGGCTAGGCTAGCTATCGGTTAACGTTAAATGAATGATGGGACTGTTCAAAACAGAGATCTGCTCTACTTCTCGGAGCCAGAACCCAAACTCTAAGCCTGCGTTTTATATTGATGCAGCACACAATTAAAAGCCTCATGACCTGCCAGACTGCAATTATGACAATAAATATTAAAGCTGAGAAAATATTTTGTTCATCCGGCGCCTCCCGCCTCAAATACCTCTCGATAACACCTCTCCATGCTGCTGTACCTGTGTTTATAAAGTATACAATAAGCATTTTAGTCACGATTACTGCTTATTATCGTTTTGAATAAACCCATGTTCTGGGATATAGAGCAGCCCACTGTGTGAACAATGTGATTTTTTTCCTTCTGCATTTAATCCATCGCCAAGTGAAAAAGTGGGCAGCCACCAACATGGAGCAGTGTGTGGGGAGAGTACCTTGCTGAAGGATATGTCCGTGGTGCCACCAGAATTTATGGGATTCAAACCCACTGCCTTCTGATCTCAGGGGGAACTCTCTAACCTGTAGGCCAGCAGCTGCCTCCAAAAGTTCTCCAACATACATGGAGAGCATCATGCCAGCAGTGGCTTACTTGGAAACTTATTATTGTGGCCTGTTTTCATTGTACTTCAAGAGAGAGAGAAGGGAATTATTTTATGTAGTGACTTCAACAACGTTCAATGAATAAATGAGTCTCCTCACATGTTCCTTGTTGAATTACCATATTTGTGTTTTCTTTCTTTACTTATTGTCCCTTCTGCACACCTGTCTCTGCTGTGGCCAGAACATGGTGAAGAGTTTCAGGGTGTCTGACCTGCAGACGCTGCTGGCCTCCATGGGGCGCAGTAAAAGTGGGCTAAAGCAGGACTTAGTGGGCCGAGCCTTGAGACTGGTCCAGACTGAATACAGCCCGGAGCTGCTGAAGAATGTCCGGCAGCTCTATGAGACGCGCTTTCCCAAGGCATCTGGATGGCTAGCTGCCCGGCGCCCAGAGGGGGTACCAGCGGTCTCCTACCCCACCCTCAGCACCACCCCCCGAGGCACAACCCAGGGCACAGACTACCTCAATGGCATGCCCAAGCTAGCCGCTCCACCTGCAGCCGAAGTTAAACTAGTGCCCTTGCCCTTCTACCATAACATAGAAACATTGTTGCCACCCACAGAGCTAAGTAAGCCATGTTTCTTCACCAAGTGTCACTAGTTTCTTTCGCTGACGTATATGTTGCCAATTAGAGGTCCAAAAGCTGACGTTAGACCCTGTCCAATCTTGCCATACTTTGCAGTTGCCCAGAACAGTGAGAAGCTACAGGATAGTCAGTGCGTTTTTGAATTAACACAGAGCCAAGTGGATCAGATCCGAAACTCAAGGTGAGTGTTTGTAGGACAAGAGGATAAATACATTGAATAAATTACTGAGTAGATTCCCTTTATCGATTGTTGACAGTTTACTGGATAAGTTGGATTTTGACAGATAATTCATGGAAAATAAAATCAAATGGAAAATAAGTATTCTTTTGCTCTCTGTGTTCTCAGTGAAATTCGCCCCGGCGTCAAATCGGTCCAAGTGGTTCTTAGGTAAGTATTATAGCTTGCGGTGCTGAATTTGGAAAGAAAATTGTGGCAGGTTGTTCAATCAGAGCTGTGTGCAAACGATACTATAGAGAATGTGCTGTGCAAGAATGAATATTCTTCCTTGTCATTGGTCTATTACAGAATTTGTTACACAGACTCCATTGGTGTACAGGAGGACCAATACCCCCCCAACATTGCTGTTAAAGTGAATCAGTCTTACTGTCACGTTCCTGTAAGTATATTTTGGGTCATTCCTTGAACTCATTGTTAGGGAGTTTTCGTAGAATGGGGCATTTAATTTTGTGGGAGCAAGCCTGGTCAGGATTAAGCCATTCAATTAATTAAGCCCTCCTACACATTACTGGCCAATTGAATTAAAGTTTCTGAGTGTGAAAAGTTGACTTTTGCAATGATAAATCTATTTTTGAGTTTAGATTATGCCTTATGATTAATGACTCAAGTCTTCCCGGCCTCCTGGTACACACACATTCCTTCTAGAAACAATGCTTACATTCAAAATAAATATTTGTTTATTTTTGCTATGTAAAAATGGAAGGGTGTGCCATGTTAGACATGTCCTATGTATTGTTTAAATCCCTCTTTTAATTTTCTGAATTGTAAATGTATTTATTTAGTTATTTATTTATTTATTTATATACATATTTGCCTTTCTAGGGCTACTACCCCTCAAATAAACCAGGTGTTGAGCCTCGTCGCCCCTGTCGCCCGATAAACATCACCCCGTGGCTACATCTCTCCACAGCCACCAACAGAGTTACGATCACATGGGGGAACTTTGGAAAGGTATATTGTTAGAAGACAATAGAGAATGATGGAGTTATATACTCATTTGGGTTGTTATTTATCAGTGTGGATATAAAAATTGGGTACACAATGAAGTGATTAATATGCATTTTGAATGATAAACAGGGTATCTGCAATTTTTGGATAACTTGATATATGACAAATATAGTCAAAAATAACTGCCTAATTGAAGGGGCACATTTATAAGTATCTGACACACATTTGATACACTTTCATCGTTTTATTCTCCACTCACTTCGGCTGCAAGTAAATGATTATACAAACAAATATTTTATTTACTATTATTCAATTGTTTAAGTTATGAGCTGTCATTTTGTAATAAAGCCATATTGGTCCTTATGCTTCCTGTGGGGTGTTGCTAATTTGACCGAATGACTGAATGTGTCCAGCAGACATTGGAATCTTGCAGATTTTATCCCACAATCAACATTGATGCTTGATCATGTTTTGTTTTCCATATTGAAACAGGTTTGAGAGAGCCAACCTTTATTCCATCAATTCTTATGCTGCTTTTAACTTGATTTTAACTAATTTAGCTTGAACTTAATGCAGTTAGTCAGGTGGTGGGGGAAATGAATCCACAGAATGTTATGTAAATATGTATGTAACAGTTTCATTAAGTGTGATGATAGTCCTGTTGTGCATTTGCAGCGATATTCTGTAGCTGTGTACCTGGTGAGGGTCTTCACATCTGCAGAACTTTTCAACCAGCTGAAGCACTGCTCAGTGGAGAGCGCCGAGCGATGTCGTGAACGCAGTAAGTGAATAAATCTGGCACTTGTGTAATAATGTAGTTACGCACACTGAGCAATACTTTAGTGAAGGAAGCCGTATAGTGGCTTGTAGTGCTGCTTTGGTAAAGAGAAATACAACCCCTGGCAAAAATGATAGAATTGCCACACTTTGAGGATTGAGCTATTTGTATTTGGGAAACATCCTTCAGAAAATTTTAATTATGCTATATTTATAAACATGGGTGTGTTCCAGGTCAGTTGGAGAAAAAAATATAAAATTGGCAAGACATTCACTATCACCAGAATTTCATTTGTTTTAACTTTTTTAAACTTTCAAATCTGATTGAGATCTGCGCTGTTTGTTGACTACATCACTGATTGATGATGTTGATATGCTTTTCTTGAAGGAAAGCATTAACGCCCCTGTGCTCTATGGTGCGATGTCACCATCCTGAAAAATGACTAACAGCAAACCTATTTTTTTATCAGTGCTGTGAGGAAAGTGTGACATTTCAGTGTACACTAGTAAATTAACTGAATGATTGCAATCTACCCTGCTGCTTTACCTGACATGCAGCTATAGATCTCAAATGAGTGGGGGCATTCGTTTTTTTTCTTTATTCACTGTTATCTTTCATTACAAACTGCAACAGAAAGCTCTAGCATCATCTTTGCGAATGCAGATCCGTGATTCATCTCTGAAAATTGCTTTCATCCACACTTGATGATTGCTGCAGTGTAGCCCACTGTGGCGGTTTTCTGCTGTTAAAGTACAGTTCTGTTAAAAATATTGACATCTGTTTCCACCCTTTTGTAAAAATGTGCTTTACTTTGCATTTTCTGTTTTCCTTTAATTTTCTATGCACTTGTTTTCTGTTTTCTACCAGTATGCTTTTACAGCTTCCCCAATTATGGTAGTTTATACCATATTGGTTACTTTAAACCACCCATCATATTTTCCCGCACTTTGTGTTGTATTTCCTGCTTAAAAAGACTTTTATAATCCTTTCCGTCTTGATCCGGAGAAAATAGGACAATTACAAATAAGACATGTGTTTTTTACAAATCTAGAATATTCAGCTATTAAACTAAATTGTTTTGGAATGTCAGCAATATTTATTTGCTGTGAAGTTTATCCTCTTAAATGTGGCGAAATGTTATAATTTCATTGTTTCATTTTTTGTTTTTTGTTTTTTTCAGTCCAGGACAAGCTGCGTTTTGATCCTGAGAGTGAGATTGCCACTACGGGACTGAGAGTCTCTCTCATCTGCCCAGTATGTCTTTTTGTCTTATTTCCATTTCATATTTCCTGAGAAACGTGTCAGTGGTTAAGCAGGGTTTATTTTGTGTACATAAATATAACATGTTCTCATCATTTAACATAAAGATGAATACACCTGTCTTATCAAGTATACATTTTTCTCTGAAGCTGGTGAAGATGCGATTGGGGGTGCCGTGTCGGGCACTCACTTGCGCCCATCTGCAGTGTTTTGACGCGGTCTTCTTCTTACAAATGAATGAGAAGAAACCCACCTGGACCTGTCCTGTGTGTGACAAACCTGCTCCCTTTGAATTGCTCACGATTGATGGGTAAGTTGAGAGAAAATTTGAGACTGCTTTGCTGCCTGCATTATGTTTTATTAATGTAAAATTAAATGTCGCATTACACTGTAGAGCATATCAGTTGTAGTAATATTACAATATAATATTTGTAGCCCAAACTAATATGTGCTTTTCTCCATCCAGATTACTGTCTGAGATCCTGAAGGAGACCGAGGATGTGGAGGAGATTGAGTATCTGACCGATGGTTCATGGAGACCTATCAGAGATGACAAGGAAAAGGAGAGGGAGCGGGAAAACAGCCGTACCCCAGAGTATCCAGTGGTGGATATATGTAAGATTTTTAGAGTTTTTATTTATTTATTTATTTTTATCTATGCATCTCATCATGAAAAATGTTTGTCAAGCATGAACAAATAAAAGAAATCAAATTTGAGTTTCAGTGTAAAATATACATAACCTAATATACATAACTGTTCTTAAGGCTTAGGCCTCACAGCCACAAAATTATATTACATTTTCTAGACAGTTTGCTCTGGAAGAAGACTATACATGATAGACAAATATACATGGACAAATTAATTGCAGGTATTGTTTACTTAGCAAAACTCTATTTGCAACTGCTTTTCAGTGTGTCGTCTTATAAGCCTGTGTTTTAACTATTAGAACCTTTTTCTGTTTGTTTTTTTTGCAGCTGAAAACAGTGCCAAGATATATTGTTTGATCAGTTTCTGTGTAATAATTTTCACTGATGCCACAATACTGAAAACAGCATAAACAATACACTGTATGTCAAACCACAAATACCCACGCACAGCTTGTACAATCTCTATAGAAAAGCACACTGACATTAAAAAAGGATATGTAGTAGCTGCACAGGAGCCTCACGTCACCATGTGTATTGCTAGACTAGAAGAAAATAAAGACCCCTACCATTGAACTTTACCGCAGTTGCCACGGTTCTCTGGTGTGATGGAGCTCTGTTCTGTGTGTTTAGGATGAGCTGGAGAGATGTTTGTGATCCAGAATAGATCTAATATCAGTACCTGACCTGAATATTGCTCTTGTGGAAACAGTCACGTCCAGCGATTTTGCAGCTTTTGTTGTAAAGCCTTTCAAACCCGGCTTTCTTGCATATCCAGCTCACTTTAAGCTTAGGTTGATCTAGACTGGAAAATATTAAGATGGCAGTCACTACATCCATAAGCACTGAATTTTGTCATCCTCATAAATAAGTACTTTGCTTTTGGCTAAATGTTAAAAAAATAGGGTTGTACGAACCTTTACTGCTAGTATAAATACTGGTATCCTCCATGTTTCCCCTCTGTTCTTCTTCTAAATCTATATATTTTATGACAGGATTGGCCATCAGGTTTCAAGTTTGCTTTATCATTAGCATTTGTGTACACATACATAGCATAGTGTGATGAGACGTTTTTTCTCCATGGGCTACAGTGCAACTTCTAACAGTTCAGGTTACGATAGAAACAACAAAATAAACAAACACGGCAATGTGTGAACCGGATGTAAACCTTCCAGAGTCACTAGTATTTTATCGTAAGTATGACTAGCTATATATAGGTATGACCGAGGTAGTAAAATAGATAATACAGCAATGTAACTGTAAAGTTTTAATGGGATGTTGACTTTCCAGAATGACTAATCAATCAGATTTTGCTTAATCCATCTTTATTGTCTCTTTTCAGGTGTTCCTGAGGCGAATGGTCACTCTCCAGCACATAGCAGCACGAGCCAGTCGGGAAAGTCTGCATCGGGTGGCCAGACGGCAGCCACTGGAGGGGCCAATGCCTCTGTGAGCAGTGGGGCAGTGGTGGACCTTACTCTGGACGACTCATCGGACGAGGAAGGGGGAGGGGGGGCTGGGGATAGCGAGGACACGGAAGACAGCCAGGACAGCCCAGCACCCAAAAGGGGTCGATACGATTATGATAAAGACTTGGTCACTGCATACTGAGACAGGCGGGAGATACGGACCGAGAGGGGCAGGGGGCGGGTTGGCTCTGAGCTGTGGAATTTCAGAAAAGTCCCCTTTCTCCCCATTGTTTCCTCTCATAAAACATGCCCCCCCTCGCCACCCATTAAAAATATACATGCAGACTCATGAACACATGCACAAAGCTGTTGACCTCTGG
This sequence comes from Rhabdalestes septentrionalis, assembly GCA_037832545.1. NCBI lineage: Eukaryota > Metazoa > Chordata > Actinopteri > Characiformes > Alestidae > Rhabdalestes > Rhabdalestes septentrionalis. The sequence continues at coordinate 10,188,354 of JBBMFX010000035.1, read as the reverse complement.
AGCAGATGGGCATCCCCATAACACCACTGGAAATCCACAGATGCCCTCTAAAGCCATCCTCTCTCTTCTCCTCAGCATCTGAATACTGTATTCTCCCTTTAAATGACTATGGAGGAGTTACAACCACCTTCATTCTTTCTGTCTCCTCAATGCATTGTTTTCAGTCCTAACCACTTAGCCCCATCGTCATCCCATGCATTTTAGCAGTCAGTTGAGTTCATTGAGGAGATGCTTAAAGAGGTCTGAACATCTGCAATATTGAAAGGTCAGAAGCAGTAGTGACACAAAAAGGCAAAATCAGTTTAGATTTTTTTTAATTTCTAATTGAAGTAGGAATTCTAACTTTACCACCCACAATGTACATGGAGGCATTATCACTGGGCTTTGATAATGTAGAATAGCAATTATCAAGAAGCCAAAAATAACTGTCCGGTGTCGGAAATCATGCATGGTTTGGTCAGATTTGGAAGGATTCTTCTTCCCATATATTGTCTTTCCCCTGTTTTTGCTCTTTATTTCCCACAGAAATTGACAACCTACCTCAGTCTAAAGGCAAACAGCTTGAATGAATAGACAACCTGACTTGATTTCTTTTTTTTGTTATTTTGTTATGCACAGTAACACTGGAGGAAAAAATGTGCTCACTACATTATTTGTGGTGCCCCTGTTTCACTGAAACGATGTGTTCAATCAGGTTTTCTCAACATTACTGTATGATAGGCATCACATGGTGCTGTACTGTACAGTAGCCTCCCAGCTCAAATAAATATGGAGTTTTCTCAGCTTTAGTCAACACTTAGAACTGTGAGGAATTAAGTTAGTGACACTTGCAATTGATGTTCCAGCAGGTAAATATTGTACAGTAGGAGCTAATTATGTATTAGAACTTCAAATGGATGATTGCAGGTCTCTGAAATTTCGCTCTTGCAGGCTGTGAAAAGGAGCGATGAGGGAGATCAAGTCAATCTGCTTTCAAAGAAAACGTGATGTGATTGGAGGCAGGAAGAGTAGTTGGATTTGAGGAGAAGCCCAGATGATGCCAAGAAGTTAAACAGCCATTAAAAACATGGATGGTTCACATGCAGAATTGACTTTAGTCTCAGGACTTGGAAAGAGTTATCATAGCATGAATTCAAGTTAGGCATCTGACTTAATGGGTTCCTTTTGGATGTCTCGGGTTTTGCAGTTGAGTCTTTTCAGACTCTGTTTCCAAAGTGCTGTTGGATGTTTTGTGTTTTTTTGCCCCCCAGAACAGAAAGGCTGTGAGATGGGTATGTTTGCTTAATCTCTTGGCGTGGAGTTGATCATTGTTCATTTGATCACTTTTTTTTAAAGAGTATTTATTGATTAACTGTTCGTCTTTAAATAGCTTTTGGTATTATTTGTACATATGAAGCATTTGAGAAGAGTGCAGTGCTATTCGAAGGCTTTTTTTTTGTTTTTATGGAAATGTGGTTCAGGAAGGTTTGGGTTTTTGGCTGGTTTGGATTACGATGGGAATTTTGGCCATGTTTTCTAGCAGCCCCTTGCTGAAGTCAGTATAATCTGTATTATTCAGGCCAGTCATGTGAGTCAATCAGAATATGAGAACATCATTGAGAACAAGTTTAGCTTGATCCTAATCTCAAAAGGTCAGCTTCAGGTTGGGTTTCAAACTTCACCTGATCTGGGGATGCAAATATTAACGCAACTGAGCTTAAACCAGCGATCTGTTTATGGTCATGTTTGATGCAGGTGCCCTTTGGCCATCGACCCTTTGAGAAGGGGCTCCAGTGAAAGTCGTCAGTCCTGTTTCATTCATATAACTGTCATTTTGATTTTGTGATACCTGATTAAGCATATTGTGCAGCATTAGCTTGATTTGCCTCTCAACTGAACAATATATGGCTGAGTTTATAGTTGATATTTTAGGCAAGTAGGATTTTTTTTTCCAATTTGGTATAAATCCAAGCTTCAAAGAAACCAATGCATAACATCCACTGCTTTTGGTGACATTTTTTTCTTCCTGAAATCTGACTTGAAGACACTTGGTACTGTATCCCATCTGTGAAAAGAAGACCAGAAGATCACAGCCATGAGTAAAGTCCGATAAATTCAGTTTGATCTGTGTGTGAGTCAGCATGGTCTTCCGTGTATTGTCTTCAAAATACTTCTCTCTTTATTAGAGAATCGAGTGCTGAATTTTTGGCATATTTTTCTCTTCTTGAGTCTCTGGCAAGTATGCCCACAGATCGGACCACATCTGTGTGGTTAATGTTTTTTTGCAGCTAAAATGTAGGACCCTCCTGAATAGATTTCAATTTTTAAGCTTCTTAATGTGCTTTTTTCCTTAAATAAAAGAAGCACGTAGATACTTAGGCCAAGTTCATTTATGCGCAGTAGAATGTGACTGACTATGCTGATTGGTGACACCAAAACCCTTTTTCCAGCTGGTCAGCAGTGAGAAGGTTTTTAGTGTCTGTGAGGTTGAAATCTGGGCTTTGACTTGAAGTGGTGCTTTGGGACTGGAGGAGAATCTTCCATGGTGACATCCCTTCTTCTTACAGTGCTTAAGATAGCATGGGCAGTGGCTTGCAATCCTTGATGTAAATGTTTTGTTTGTTGTGTCTTTTTATATGTTCATATTAAAAGCCAATAAAAAAATAAATAATATTTTATCAAATTTTGAATTGCCTCCAGTTGCTCCAGTGGGTGAAAACATCTGAAATGTCGGTGGTTGGTTATCACCACTCTCAGAAGAGCTCTATAAATCAGAGAAATCCTGTCCTCGACAATGTCGGACTTGGCTGTAGGAAGCAAGTATTCAGCTGTCCCTTTGTGAATGGAAAACAAAATTGTAAAAACTCTACTCTAAATCATACTCTAACATGTCATTTATGTGTGCAATTAATTAAACTGATTTTAAAAAAAGTAGCATTTTTGTCTTTCAAGTGTCTTTCAATTTGTATTTTATTTAGTCATTCGGTTCTAGTGTGTGTGTGTGTGTGTGTGTGTGTGTGTGTGTGTGTGTTTTTTAAAAACACATCTCTGGGATGGCCACTGTTTGTTTTAATCAGCTTCTTGATCTTGCCACTAGATGGCAGCCTGGTGTATGACATGAGTTGAGTTTGGTATTTTAGCATCCATAACATTTAAAAAAAAAGTAAAGGTAACCAGCACAATACGACAATGACCTATACATGGCATGTTTTATCCATAAATCGTTTCTGATACTTTTATGTGTGACACACCTAGATTTTAAAGATAAAATAGTTTTAATTTTAAGTGGTTCACAGTTGAACAAAGTTGCCAAAAAGTTGTTTTTTTGGCCAATGCCATAGACCAAACAGAGGTCTGCTACCCAGGCTGAGTCAGTCTCTCTGTCTCTCAATGTCTCTTTCTCTCTCTCTGTTTTTTGCCCTCTCTTTCTTAATCTTTCTCTCTCCCTCTTTAGGATGAGGCTCAATCACACATCCTGCTCTGATTTCACTTCTGAAGAACCCTCAGGCAGTTATTGCAAAATGGGCTCTGGTTATTGTGAACTCTGTTCATTATGGAGAAAATGTTACTAGCTTTTTTTGTTGTTGTTTAGCCATGTAAACAAACTACCAGTTTCTCTTGTTCAATACAATTGTAATTGTAGGGTTATCAATCCATAGTCTATGAAGTTCAGGCCATCCTGGTTCTGAATGAGCAAGTGAGCTAGTTTTCCTCATCCTGCAAAATATTACTTTCAGAAAAGGTTAAAACTCTCTGGTTTACCTTCAGCTGTTTATTTGATATGCTAGATTTATATTGAACATATTCCTAACATACAAGTTCACAAAATGTCCACCACAGATGCAGCCGCCTACGCTTTTTTGAGTCTGAGGTTGACTGGCTCTGATTCACTCCAGAACCCTGAGAAGATCGCGACCAGAAACCAGGGGAAATCAGATCAGAAAGGTGGTTGTATGATTAAACACAGCAGAGTTTGAGGAGTGGGTGAGTGTGGCTCAGAAGGAAATTGCAGATGATGAGAGGGTTATGTTAGGTTAGTGGAAAGGTCACAGCAGATCTAATTCTTTACTCGTTGAAAGTGACCTGAAGAGAGTTTCCAGCATTTCTGCGAGAGGAGCTTTAGCGCAGTGGGACAGTCAGTCAGAGTGGAAGGTGGATGCTGTTCTCAGCCAATTTCACTAAAACTTATTGACAATAAATACTGTTAGTTTATCACCAGTTTATCTTGGTGTGAACTTGCCACATAGGTTCATGTTTCATATTTAGATGTAGGCTACAATTCAGGTCTGGTTGGGGGTTGAGCTCTCATGTTTATATAAATATAAACATATATACAATGTGTGTATATTTATATAAACATGAGAGTTCAGCAGAAATGTATACGGCTCCTGAAAAATGAAGAGACCACTGCAAATAACTGGCACAAATAACATGTTTTTTTATGAATACCGTATTCGGACAAATATTTGTATTCGGGACACACCCCCCCTCCCTCCGTTACACATTCGCGTGGTTTGGGCACTTGCCCTGCGATCAGAAAGTCGTGGGCCGATCCTCCAGACTGCAGGAACCTCTGAGGTACCCTGAGTAAGTACCGTTCCCACAAACCGCTCCCCACACACTG
>JBBMFX010000035.1:10164740-10183651 GCA_037832545.1 Rhabdalestes septentrionalis | reverse complement strand
GCCTTTCTCATCTTTTTAAGTGGGAGAACTTGCACAATTGGTGGCTGACTAAATACTTTTTTGCCCCACTGTATGTAGGCTCATCAATGTGCCTAGGGTGTGAAGGTTTTTCTGTCTGGTCTGATCTCACAGAAGAGCTGCTATAGCACAAACTGCTTTTTAAAAAATCTGATTGGAAAGAACAGTCATTCACAGCTGACTAGTACATTACACAATAAAGTGATGCCACCAGAATGCACTGTGGGAAGACGGCAAGATGGCAGAGACAGCGTGATGCTCCGGGCAACGTTCAGCTTGGACGCCTTTGGTCCTGCAATCATATGGATGTTACCCCTTCATGGCAATTTTATTCCGTAATGCCTCTGGACTCTTTCAAGAGGATATTAGGCCCTGCCACACTGCAAATGTTATTTAGGAATGTTTTGAGGAACATGACAGCATTGACTTGGCCTCAAATTTCAAATGTCCATCTGTGAGAGGTGTTGGACAAAATATTCGCATCCATGGAGGCCCTATCCTGCAACTTACAGGATATACAGGATCTGCTGCCCACATCTTACTACCAGATACCAAAGCACACCTTCAGAATTTTTGCAGAGTCCACACCTCTGTGGGTAAAAGCTGTTTTGATGGCATGTAAAATATTAGGCTGTGGGGCATAATATGAAAGTAGATAACTACACCACACAAAATTTTAGTTGTCCCAGTTGCTGGCACAATCTGTTTGAATTGATTGTCAGCTAGTGATAGGTGGAGTGCAGTACTGGAGGTTTGAAAGACTAAAGGCTCCTCTGCCCTGCCCTGCCCTGCCCCTAGAGGTCTACTGACCTACAAAGTTTAGTTCCACCCCCAGATCTAACACACCTGATCCAGTTATTCAAGGCGAGTGTGCTGGAGCGAAACTGTAATGGTTTAGGCCAGTAATCTCTCTATGCATATGTTATGGCAATTCGCCATTTAGCCAGAGATAATCGCCCAGGTGTCAGAGATTCACGGAAATGAACAAACAGAGTTTTTCTTTGCTCAAACTATTCAAACTAGAGATTTTAATTACCAAGAAACGTCTGCAGAAGGAGAACAGAAAACAGGAAAAAAGTACACAGAGAGTGCAGTCATCTCTGCCTCCCAAGTCCGTTCTGTCCCGTCTTCTTCACACAGAACACATATTTTATATCCCCCTGTCCTACGTAATCACTAAGACGACTCATGTACCTAACTCTTCAATCATTTCAAGGGACAGCATCAAGGAAAAACATATGTTCCACCACATTTTAAAACAATCTTATATAATGAGTACACACAAGTGGTGCATTATCCTGAATTTTTATGGTGAGCAAGAATTTTTGGTATATAAAACACAGTTATTAGGTGACTTGAGCTGTGGAAACGAGTAATAAATGACAAATGTAGGATTTATGCCCCTATGCTTTTTAAATGAATCAGCCCAAAGCATGTCACCCAAAGCATATCACTGTTTTTTTTCTCGACATCCCAGTGAATCATTTGGATTTGGGTTTTATTTTAATCCGTCCTCCTTTTTATAAAGAGTTAATAAATGTGGTGTTTAATGGAGAACATGATCAACTGTATTTTTTTACCCAAACTAATGGGCTCTATACAACCAGTTTAAGTCATATAAGTTTGGGAGTTAGTGCAGGAGATCCTGCAATCCCCACATTATAGCATACAACACACACACACACACACACACACACACACACACACACACACACACACGTGGGAACAGATTATTGAACTCCTCACTCCAACTCATTTGATGGTTGGAGGTTGGCAGTGGTGTTCAAAACCACCCCTCTATCAATATGGATGTACGATATTTAATAAGAAAACAATTATTTATGACATTGAGAGAAAGTCCAAGCGACAACACTTTAAACAAAACAGAGGGAACAAATGTGGTCAAAAAATTAAGTACTATCATGGAAAATCACATTTTATTCATTTTGTTGATTCATTATTCATTGATTCCTTGTTTGATTCATGAATTTATCTTTATATCTCTGATCATATAGAGTATTCCTTTTCATAGACACGTAGAATCATTAGGGTCGAAGGGTAAATGTATGTGTTAATGATTTTCTTTGCATTCTGCTGAATAGCGTGTTGGAGGGTCGTGTTAGGGTCGTGCTGACCTAACGACACGAAGTCGTAACAGTTATATGGTCCTGTTTCCTAAGTGTAAGAGCTTCTAGAAACTTAAAACGTTCCAGGTTTATCATCGAGTTATCGTATGCATGTAAGTCACGTGTCATCTTAAAGGACGTTTCTATGGAAATCCCTTAGGTTGCCATGGAGATGCTAAGTCATACGAGGGGCAGCGACGTTCCTCGACCCCTCTCCATAAGTGATAACTTTACAATGTATTTCTAGTGGACTTTGTGCACCTAGAAGTCGGGTCCTCTAGACTGTACGTAGCAAGGGGCGTATAAAACCTACTACTCAGTGTGTGTGTGTGTCTGATTCTGATCTTTTTCCTGATTCTTTGAGCAAGGCACTCTGTTCGTTTTTATTCAGTCTCTCGCCTTTTTTCCATTGACAGTACAATACAAAAATAAGTTAAATGAAGAGGGTAAAAATATACAAAAACCATACCTTTCAGCGTACAAATGCTGTCACTGTAGTGGTACCCACAAGGGTACGTCTCTGTTACCTATTTAGGGGGCATAAGCGCTATACAAATAAATTTGATTTGATTTGATTTGATTATTCTACCACACTGTGTAGCATGCCTGTATTTTTAAGTTACTTTTATTATTCTGTGTTGACTCCAAGCCTGTAAAAGGTGACAAACTTAATTTTGCTGACAATGGAATATAGTGCACTTTCACATTTATTTAGGGTGTACAACTGAATCTTTATTTTATTTGATTTAACATTTATGTTAATTGAACCCTGAGTAAATAAAAATTACCTACAAGCTTTTGTGCTGCTCCCATCTTAGAACGTATTTGGTTGTGAATTGAGATATTCAGTGGGAAAAAATGTCCAAAAATGGGAATATATTACTATTAAAAATTGTTTAGGGTTTGCATCATAGCTATCTCGTCAAAATATTTAGATAACTGTAAATTGCAATCAGTTAGACTTGAAATTTGATTTGAAATCCAAAAGTGTTATTCAGATATGTACATATATGTACTTTGTTCCTCCTGGATGTCTCACAGAGGTGTAAAATAAATTTTAAGCTATTCTTAAACCCTCCTGGTAAATGATCTGGTATAATTGAGAGTTTGGTTGCAAAATAACATAACTGGCCTAAAATAAGCAGCAGAGGTGGGAAAAGTATCATAAGTACAAATTATCCTTTACCTCTATAAAATATAGTAGATTTTTACCACTGTGTGTCTTTTATAGTTCAGGAGAAGTGTAAAAGTTGAGGAACTATGGACACAGGACACAGAAACTGGACACAGAGGCCCAAAACCAGACTAGTAGCAATAAACAGATGCATAGTGTGAGTGGCACAAATGTTGAAATAGCAATCTCATTGTCATTTTTGGTAAAAAATTAATTATTAAATGAACAATATACAACAATTCTCTGATTGCTGAATTTGTGTTTCAACATTAAAGTATTGAAAGCTAGTTTACCTATTAAATCTGTAGTTTTTATAGTACAAAAGTTTGAACAAGGGGATGCCTTGCTAGTAAAAATATGAAATTCTGCATGTCATCTGTTACTAGACAGAATTATATTTTAGCTTGTTAGATTTTAGCATTTTTCCAATATATTTAATGGGATTAGGTAGAACTGATTTCATTACATTTCATTTAATTTCTACAAATATAACATTCATTTGTACAAGTAATACTTTGTCGATAGTAGGCCAGTAAGAAAACTGAATAGGGGTGGAGATCGCTCAGTGGGTAGGATACTTAATTCTGGACCATAAGGTCATGGATTTGAGTCCTAACTTCAGCATAACCACTGGGACCCTAAGCAAGGCCCTTAACCCTAGGTTGCTCCAGGGAGACTGTCCCCTGTAGTTAGGGAATGCATATTGCTTTGGATAAAGGCATCTGCTAAATGCCATAAATTATTAATGTTGTGAAACACACCTTTACTGAATTCAAGTGGCCCCCTACGTGTTTATCTTAATGTTTCAGTATACAGAGACATTTTAGACGACAACACTAATACGATCATTTGGCAGAGGCTTTTATCCAAAGTGACTAACAATATGAGGACACAATCAAGTTTCAGGACAGTGTGAGAACCAGAGGCAAGTATTAAGTGCGAAATTTATATAAGAGTACTGTAGGAAGTGCATAAGGAGAGAAGATTCTCTCTGAACAGATGAGTCCTCAGGAGGTCCCTGAAGATAGAGTGGGACTCTGCTGCCATTGTCAGCTTAGGTAGCTTATTCCACCAGTGGGGATCTGCAAAATAAAACAGTCTGTACTGGGTTTGCCTTGTGTGTAGGGATGGCAGAGCCAGACAGTGTTCCTTGGAGGAGCGAGGCTAGTGAGTAGGAACATAACCCTGAATGAGATGATTAAGGTAATCTGTAAACAAGACTTAGTGACATGAACTTAATTTGGGCAGCCATGGGTAACAGTATAGTTCCACCAGCAGCGGGGTGACGTGACAATTTTGGGTAGGTTAAAAACCAGCCTAGCTGCTGCATTCTAAACCAGCTGAAAGGGTCTCACCATGCAAGCCAAAATACCCACTAGGAGGGCATTGCAGTAATCAGGGCAAGTGATAGCCATGGCTTCTACCAGTAGTTAGGTGGCATACTAACTCAGGTATTGCCTTGTTTGCCTGATGTTACATAAGGTGAAGCGATATCACTGAAAGACAGATTATATGTGGTCAGAGAAAGATAGCTGGTTGTCAATCATAACATCCAGGTTTATAACCACGTTGGATTGGGTGAGTATTAAATGGCAAATGTTATATTAATTGTACGATTAATAGAATTTTTGGCTGCAATAACCAGAGTTTCTGACTTGGCAAGTTTAAGCTGTATGTGGTGCTCCTTCATCCATGTGGATATGTCCGACAGACACTGAGAAGAGTTCTGCGAGAGTGTGGTCAACTGGCAGAAAGCACAAGTACAGGTGTGTAACAATGCCATACTTCCAACTGTGTGGACACACAGAGCCCTGACCTCAACCCCTGGGGTCAAGCACATGGGGGGTTGGGGGGATTCAACTCCCCAACTTTTGCTAAAATGTGATTCCACCCCCTCCACTTTTGTCAGATTATATTGTACTAAATTGATTAAATTGTATTTATAACATAGCATCCCCATCTCAGAACACCCCCACTTTTGGAAAGCTTGATACGCCCCTGCTCAACCACATCCAATACCTGGAATGGAGATTGTGAACAAGGTTTGCGTGTCCAACACCAGTGCCTGACCTCATAAATGCTGTACAGAATGAATGGGCACAAATTACAGCCTTCTAAATTAGTGGAAGTTGTTTTGGTCATGCGTCCCAATACGTTTTTTTTTTACATATAGTGTATTTCAATGGGATTTACTGGTGTTGACATCATTACATTTTAACTGGTGGTTATTTTCACAAATAAACCATTTATAACACCTGGTCGCTAGTACGAAGCTAGTCATAAAATGGAATATTTACTATTAATAACATTTAGATATTTAAGTATATCCAAAATTCGGTGTTCTCGCGATATCTCGCGAGGTTACAGAAGCCTTCCTTTCTGATCCGGGAGCTTCTTCCTGTAACGGATTTTCTTGCCCTCATATAAAATTCTCCACATTTCTATTAAAATAATTGAAAGGGGAGTCTCCAGGCAGTCACAGGTCGAGAGGGAGGCATTTCCTGCTGCATTTCGTCGCGGCTGGAGGAGAGGACAGGCCCGCGAAGCCGTTATTTTGAGCTGTTTGTGCAGCAGAGGCTCCTGTGGTGCTAAAAGCTAAACATTTACATGAAGAAGGTTCACAGCGATGTGTTCCTCAGCTCCACCTCACTCCTCACGCTAGAGATCATTCTGCCAGGCTGCTCTCCAAATGCCTGCTAGGACAAGAGCTTCTCCCTCGCCTTACCGTCGTTGAGGATATTTCTTCAGGTTCCAGAGACATGGAAGACTAAGTCCCTGTCCTAACCGTCATTTCTCGGCCCCACAGTAGCTATCGCCCCTCTGCAGGCCGAGGTAACGCCACCAGTAGATATCGCCCCTTTCTAAAATAAATTAAGCTCACTCCTTGTGCTCAGGCATGGCGCCCAAAAGAAGACCTGTCCCTCTCAACATAACCCCAACCGGAGAGGGACAGCCGACCACCAGCATTGACGCTGCTTCAGAGTGAGTGTTCGCCACTGGGTGTCTGTGTACTGTGAGAAAGTAAGAATGCTGTAAGAATGTGCCTCTGTTTCTGCTCCTCAGAGCCAACCTGGAGGCCTTGCAGAAGAAGCTGGGGGAGCTGGACCTGGACGAGCAACAGAGGAAGCGTCTCGAAGCTTTCCTCACCCAGAAAGCTCAGGTGGGCGAGCTCAAAGATGACGACTTCGACCCCATCTGTGAACTGGGGGCAGGCAACGGAGGAGTGGTTCACAAGGTCCGCCACAAACCTTCAAGGCTTGTCATGGCCAGGAAGGTGAGCAAAGAAACGAAAGGGGGTGTAACAGTACAGATTATTTTAGGTTCAATTACAGATCAATAACACAAACACGTATAAATATATACGTGTTTACACACACACACACACACACATTTTACAATGACAGGTTTGGAATGCACTTGGTGTAGATTGTTACACTTAAAAACATTTGTACTGTAGCCTATTTCTAATGTTTTCTCAAAACAAAAAAATGGAAAAAAGTTTAGTCTAGTAGTTTCTATGAGTAACAGTAATTAAGACACCATTTGTGAAGGTTGAGTGTAAGGGGAGATTTGGCGTTAGAGATTAACATTTTCATACACTGTTCTGAATAATTCCAATATTTTGTTACCCCAATGCACACTATCATTACACTCTTAGTGATGTATGGGGCTTTTTTTCTGCTGCTCCGGTTAGTACACTGAGCTGTGTGACCTTAATTACTATTTTCTGCAGCTCATACATTTGGAAATTAAACCAGCCATCAGGAACCAGATTATACGGGAGCTACAGGTGCTACATGAGTGTAATTCGCCCTACATTGTGGGTTTCTACGGAGCTTTCTACAGTGATGGAGAGATCAGTATCTGCATGGAGCACATGGTGAGTGAGAGCATGTCTGTGGTCGTGTTAGAAGGATCACGGTTAAAGACATTGATCATTTACATAGATCTTGAGTCATTGACCTGTAACAATTTTGGTCTCTTTTTAAAGTTGAGCGTTTGCTCAGTCTTGGGCAGAATAATGTACTGTTGCATTGAAAGCAGCCACTTATGCCAAGGTGAATGCTTTATATCTGTTGCAAATCAATTCTTTGTAAAGTTAACAAGTAAGGTTTTGGTTTTTTTTCCAGGACGGAGGCTCCTTGGATCAGGTGCTGAAAGAAGCTAGAAGAATTCCAGAAGAAATCCTGGGGAAAGTTAGTATTGCGGTGAGTATTAATCTGTTTTTCTTACTCACATTTCCAGCAGTTGAAGAATCATGTAAACCCTCTTGTTCCTTTTTAAGTTGCTGTAGTATCTGTGGTCACTGCGGCATGTGAATGTCCTAACAGTGAAAATCATGTGACATGATAGTTTTACATGCATGATGACTGAAGAATCATCTGAGTAATGCTATACTTGTGCTGTTAACTGAATAAATTTCATTTAGCCAGATAAAGATCATGGATAAAGTTCAAGAATTAACACATTATTGATAGCAATAACATCATGAAGCATAATGATGTAAAATATCTTGCATTGTGGCCAGTATACAACACCTTGTATTGCACAAAGTTAACTAAATCTGATTGACGCACATTAAAAGAAATTTTGTCCACATCCATGGGTTGTACTTTTAGCTGTGCTATTGTTTTTTGATTGTGTTTTCAGATTGTTTTATAGTAATGGACATTTTTCTGCAGTTAAAATGCCAGAATTGTGTTTCTAAGTATTCTATATTTAGTCTTTAACATATTCAAGTCTAACCTTATTTTTAAGTTAAATTAAAAATAAGGCTAGTAACTGATGTAAGTAAGTACATTTGCATTTATGTTTAGTTATGAGAGTTAGAACCAGCTCCTTGAGTTGGTTAAATGTTAGTACGCTATGTTAAGCTTTGTCTTGTAGAGCTACTTATAGAAGTGATTAAGGAATTTTTTTTTTTACAGATTTATCTGTAATTAACTAATGCCACATTAATTATAATTTAATTTACATGGTTTAAGCAACTACTGTAGTATTTGGGCTTTTAAACAAAATTAAAAAATATTTTTTTCCACAGGTACTCCGAGGTCTTGCCTATCTACGGGAGAAGCACCAGATCATGCACAGAGGTAGTTTCAGACCAACATTCCAAGCTAACGTTAGTGAATCTGCATGTGCATACATGCGCAAGTCGACACTACATTGCTGGGCCCAGAAATCAGCATATTAAAATTTTGTGGAGCATAGGGCCGTGAGTCACAATGTGCATTATTTAAAATGGACGTGTAGTTGCATAATATATAAAGTGGGTGCAGGTATTTTTTCACCCACGTATTTGGAAATATGCGTTCTCATCTGGTAGTTCAAATACTTATATCTTCAATAGATTAGGAGAGCCAATTGAGAAGAATTAGTTAAATATATTAATGCAGTGCCTATCCTCTATATTTTGAAATGTACGTTTAGTCGTTTATTAGAAAATCTTGATCTGTTCACAGTAAGTAGTGTAATAGACAAATCATATTACACATAATTTTCCCATTCCAGGCTTTACAAAATAAATGTATATTTTGTGTAGCATATTTTTTCCTAGAGGTCTCGTCTTTAGCTAAAATCGTGCCACGCTAGATTTAGCTCCAGTAGCAGAGATAATATACATACAGCACATTTTTTAAAAGCGCCCTCGGGAACACTATAGGCTAGGTACAACTGTTATTCTTTAAACTTATAATTTCTAGTTCATGCATTTTAAATAGTTATTAAACACATGTATAGACGATGGGCAGTCATAGGTCTATATTTGCATTTGTTTCAAATGACCTTTCTTGTCAAAGTTGGCAGCCCTTGGTCATGTTGAGTGTTCAAACCTAACCCTCTCTGGCAAACTATAGCTATGACTGCCCACTACACATTATAACATATAGCAAAAACACAGAGTGGTACTGAAGTCTTGGACCAAGAATTAAATGTGTACCCTTGTCTCTCAGGTGTCATTACTTGTTTAGTATATGTCTGTACTATATTATAAATATAGGCCACTGTATTTGTAAGTTTAAAGAGTGGTCACTGTGAAGCTGCTTGTTGTTGGCCATGCAAGTTTCACACTTTATTTATTTTTTGCCTGGCCCTCAACTTTAGATTCAGCCTCAGTGGGGATTTTCATGAACTTAAAAAATAAACTGCCCAAGTGACAGCTGACAAAAACTTCACATGGCAACTGCAGTATAGTGAAAATAATTTGTCAGTATTTAGTCTTGCATTATTTTGTGTTATGGTTGTGGTTGCAGAACTGGAGTTGTTATAAACAGGCCTAAAGAAATAGTGAAATCTATTGGTTGGCAGGCTGAAAAGACACTCAGAATTTGGTGGTTTTAACTGGAAAATCGTAGAGGTGGAAACCAAATTTTTATGGCCGCTCTTAGGTTTTACCCATTTCTCTGCTCTCATTTTTTCCCCTTCATCTGTTTATGCGGCTGCATCTTTGTTTCATTCTTATGTTTTCTCGCATAATATCTGGCATAGAATGCAAAAATGCATAATATTTAAGCTAGAAAGTATTATTTACATGTTAAAACAGACCACCTCTATTTATAAATAGCCTTTGTTCATTTGATTATTGTAATTAAACTTATTTCCAATAGTAAATAGTTAGTGCTAAATTGTCAAATGAATTGTTTATGTAACTTTGCACTTTTTATTGCTGTCATTTTATTTTTAACTGTCTCTTCAAATAGCATATTTATTTTAAAGTAGTGTGGTTCAAAAGTTATGGTTTCAACTGCCAAAATTGCTGCTCAAATTCAACATAATTTTTTTGTGTTGTGTTTTCACTTTTCGCTGAGTAGATTAACTAACTGAAGGGAAAACCTAAAATTCACTTACGTAAGTTGGAAATAACCCATCATTTAAAAAAAAAAGGAAAAAAAGTCTAACTGGAACTCAAGAACAAGATTGCTTAACCAACTCGGCCTCATTATTTAGTTGTTAAAACGTTTTTAAGACTTAAGAATTATTCAGTAACTACTATGAAAAGATTATTATATTCAAACTAAACTGTGAGAGTTATGAGAGTGAGCAATTAAAGTGTCAGCCCACATATTGAAACTTTTTGGGGTAATAATTGGTTAAATTACACTTGAACAAGCCTGGAAAAATATATTTTGCATGATTCTTTCTAAAGGAAGTTGCAAGTTGTAATATCTACTGTCCTCACATTCTGTCTGGTAGGACAATGTGCCGAAAACAGTGGAAGGTGGGTGTTAATGACAGTTACTTTATTTGGCAACTGATAGTGCTGCCATGTTACCAAGAATGTCTGTTGAAGAAAATGATCATCATCATAAATGATGAAATGCCTGTGCTGTCTGCTGTAGTAGCCATTGGTTACCATTTTGTTTTTTAAGCATAATGTAAAAGTGAGATTAAGAGTGATCCCAAAATGGCTGCCTGGAGGTCGGTGGGGCTGTTTAAGGGCCTGGATGAGCCAGGCTGGAGCTGAAGGAGCTCATGAAGGAGACTCAGGGCTGTAGTTGTGCTGTTGTGGCAGAGTGTGCTAGCGAGTGAGCAGTGAGCTGTCTGGGAGCCTGACCGGTAATTACGGCCTCTCAGATGTGATTACATGGCAGCCGCACCCTGCAACCCCCTCTGTTCTTTTTCTTCTCCGCTTTGCATCACCTCTTTTTGCCTCTGTCTCTCTCTCACTCAGTCCTTCCATGCTCATCCAGTGGTTGACCATGCTTTAGAGGGGCCTCTGATGGACTCCTTGAAAAGTTCAAGCTTGGAAGTGAGCCACTTAAATAGAGAAGTTACAAAAGTTATTAATTAGCATAGGTATTGCCATTGATATGTTATTTGTTTATGATATGTAACATTATAATTATGGAGTAATTCCAGCCATAAAATTATAACTACCTGTTTAATATTACATTGGCATCACTTTTGCCACCAAAACAGCAACATCAGACCTCTGATGGTTTGCTGTGGTATCTGGCACCGAGATGTTGGCAACAGATCCTTTAGGTCATGTACGTTGGGAACTGGATCAGCTAGTTTGTCCAGCACATCCCACAGAGACATGATCAGATTGAGATCTGGGGAATTTGGATGCCAAGTCAACACCATGAACTTTGTCAAGTTCCTCAAACCATTCCTGAACAATATTTACAGCGTGCCAGGGCATATTATCCTCTTGAAATAGGCCACGGCCATTGGGGAGTACTGTTGCCATGAAGGGGTGTAGTATCCAATATTTCTCAGTAGAACATTGTCCAGAACATCACACCCCCTGCATTGTGCATCCTGGTGGTGTCTCTTACCCAAGTAAGCGACACAGCCTTCAACATGATGCAAGAGTAAATGTGATTGTACAGAGCACTCCACCTTCTTCCATTACCGCATGGTCCAGTTCGAATGCTCACAACATTGTAATCACTTTTGGTGTTTGACAGGGGTCAGCATAGACACTCTGACCATTCTGCAGCTAAACAACACGTTGATGCACTATGATGTGTTCTGACAAGCGCATTAACAGAAAAGTATGAGGATTTTTCTTAAAGTACAGTAACAATACTGGCATACTGCACGGCATCTGAAACAGCACCACTAGCTAACATGGCTAACTCTAGCACTGCAGAGAGTCGTCCAGTCAAGATGCGGCGTGGCTTAAGCTTTTCCCACTTTCTGTTGTACTCTTGTACTCTTAAATTTACCAGAGAAATAAATTCACCATAGAAATGATTGTTTATTGTCATGTTGACTGTTAATGTTACAGAACTTTAATAAAAGTTGCTCAATTTTGGACACGTGTTCCTCCACTGCGTATGCGACTCGACTTCGACTTCGTTGATGGACAATTCGACCTGAAAAAAGTCATTATTGACCTAGTTCTGACAATTTCTGCTTAGTCAGCAGTATCTTTTTCAGCCTTTTGAGCTACAGTCTCTCTTCTGTGGGATCAGAACAGGCTGGTTAGCCTTCGCTCCTCATGTACATTAGTGAGCCATGACCCGGTTGCTGGTTCACCAGTCATCCTTCCTGGGACCCCTTTTGCTTTGTACTGACTGCTGCATACTAGGAACTGATCCAGTTTTTTAACCATCAATTTAATTCATGTCCCGCTTAATTTGCTGTTTAATTTATCCCACTGCTTTACTGGTCCCATTGCAACAAAATTATTAATGTGATCTATTTTCACTAGTGGTTTTAATGTTAGGGCTGTTGGTGTGTTTAGAATGTTGGTTGTGTTCATTGTGCATGTTTGGAAGGACACATAGAGTAACCACAGTAACCGGTGCATTTCCATATGTGCGGTTGTGTGCGGACTATATATGTAAAAAAAAAAACCATGCTTAAATCTTTGGATTTTTTATTCATAAAACTCCACAAATGTCGTAAGTGAACCGCAGGGACAAAACAAAAATGATAAAACACAACATATGCATGTTTTCTAAAGTAAATGTATATGAGAACATTAAAATATTTAACATTTTATTTTTGATTGCCAGCACTACTTTACTTTCTTGCACATTTTTGCATCTTTGCTAGTGTCAGTACATTTTCTGATATTTCTGCATTTTTAGTAGTTTGACAATTAATGAATGAAAGTTAAAGTAAACCTGGAAGAAAAGGCCAGGTGGTGGGATTTGGGATCTGGCACTCTTAGCCTCTCTGCTCCTCGTATACCTCTTCATCCCTCCATCTCACCTGGTCATATTCTTTGTCTCTCTCTGTCTCTCCTGTTTTGCCCCCTGTAGACGTCAAGCCCTCCAACATCCTGGTGAACTCACGTGGTGAGATCAAGCTGTGCGACTTTGGCGTGAGCGGCCAGCTCATCGACTCCATGGCCAACTCCTTTGTGGGAACACGCTCGTACATGTCGGTGAGTCAGTTTTCTTTCTCTCTGTCTCTCTCTGTCTATCTCTTTCTCTCTCTCTCTCGACCTTCTGGCCCAACTCCTGCCAGGACCTGAACCCATGCCCAGCACAGTAGCATGGGGCACAGGGGCTGCTGCTGCCAGCTCTGCCCACTCTTCCACACTGGGCGAATCGCTCCTACTTTTGACGTGCTTTCACACTGTTTTCCTTTTTTTCTTACTTGACAGCCGGAGAGACTCCAGGGCACTCACTACTCGGTGCAGTCGGACGTGTGGAGCATGGGACTGTCGCTGGTGGAGCTGGCCATCGGCCGCTACCCCATCCCCCCGCCCGACGCAAAGGAGCTGGAGGCCATATTTGGCCGACCCGTGCTTGATGGAGCTGGGATGGAGGGCCACAGCACGTCCCCGAGGCCGAGACCTCCAGGACGACCCATAAGCGGTGAGACCATTCCTCTGGCCTTCAGGAACTCTTCAGTTTTGTGCTGAAATGCATTCTTTTTCAGTTAATATCGATGAATTACCATATAATAGTCAAGTCATTGCCAAAATACACTTTGACTGTAAAATTGACTGTTTTAGTGTGTATTAAGTGTTGGCATATAATTATTATTCTTTTAACCCATTCTTAACATTTATGATGTACTAACCAATTCTGGCTTTTGCCTTGAGGGTGTTCATGTCTTAAATATTTTTAATATTCAGTTAAAATATGTTTTTACAATTTGTTTCACTACTTGCTAATATGTGTTACATTGTATCAGACCTTAGAAATATTTTAATATCCTGAAATATTGCCCTGTCTTACTCAGCCTTTTGAACCTTTGTTACGTTAGTAGGCATGACTACAAGCAGTATATGAAAGCTTCTGTGTTTGTCCCATCCTGTATCATAATCGTGAGAACTCAATTCAAGGAAAAATACATTATTGCTATCTGTAAGGTGCTCCACAGAGAATTTGTACCTTGGAGAATTCTATATGAGCCATTTTAGTTGACTCGTGTGAAATGCTTTTCCCCAAAGGACATGGAATGGACAGCAGGCCGGCCATGGCTATATTTGAGCTACTGGACTACATTGTCAATGAGGTCAGAGAAAATGCTTAGTACACAACTTTGTTCCTTATGTGTTTTTTCATGCATTTTTTGTTTGGCTGTGCTCCTCGATCTCACCTCTTTCCCTTTTTCTCCTTCCATCCCTCCATTTTCCACAGCCCCCACCTAAGCTGCCACATGGTGTGTTCACCTCAGATTTCCAGGACTTTGTAACAAAATGGTGAGTGTTATTTCACGTCATAGGCCCTTCCTTGCATGCCTGCAGTTTTCCATGGATGGATGTTGCGCAAGGTGGCTGGCCTGTAGACTTTTCTTTTCCTTCTTACATTGTCTTAATCTTACACATTGGCATGAAATCTTACACTTGAATGAAAAAGCCCAGCACAGCTATTGTGTGTCTTCTATTTTTAAAATGATTAAAAGGATTTAAGTTTGAGGTCACATTTCTCACTACCCAAGGGATTTTGATTTTGACTTTGTTTGTTGTTTCACAGCCTCATCAAGAACCCTGCTGACAGAGCTGACCTGAAGATGTTGATGGTGCTTGTTATCTCATATTTTTTTCTTTATGTATACTTATTAGCAGTTAATAAGTGTAACTTTGGTATTTAGTGTTACTGCAGTGATTTGGCCTAAAATACATTTATACGTTTTAGACAACACTGTGTTAAATGGAAAAGCAGTAGTAGCAAGCATCTCAAAGACTGAAGACACAAACAGTTCTGTCTGATATTACTAAAGAGCTCAACACAGTTAAGGGAAGTCTGTGATGGTCTTGGATTTTAATGTGCACAGTGATAACATGGCTATGGCCGTATGTTACCTAGTATTTTATTAAGTACTAAACTACAGGACCATGAGCAACATTAGCCTGATATCTTCAGTGCAACACTGAAGAAACAAAGTTAAAAAAGCCAACCTGTCTTGTCTGCTCATGTACATTTGGGATATAATTTTTTTTCTTGGCTGAACAATTGCTTTAAAGTGTCTCATGTT
This sequence comes from Rhabdalestes septentrionalis, assembly GCA_037832545.1. Classification (NCBI taxonomy): domain Eukaryota; kingdom Metazoa; phylum Chordata; class Actinopteri; order Characiformes; family Alestidae; genus Rhabdalestes; species Rhabdalestes septentrionalis. The sequence continues at coordinate 10,168,447 of JBBMFX010000035.1, read as the reverse complement.
GGTTAGTTAATTCTTTTGTAATTATTTATCTTCAGTAGATGAAGCGCTTTTCAAACCCTTTTACTTGTTTGTTTTTTGCAGGGCCACACATTTATCAAGCGTGCGGAGGTGGAGGAGGTGGACTTTGCCGGCTGGTTGTGCAGAACCATGGGCCTGAACCAGCCCAGCACTCCCACTCGCAGCTCTGAGTGAACGCATCCCTGCAGTCTGGCCACTCACACCATAAACCTCTCTCTTGTCCTCCCCTCTCTTATCCTCTCCTTTCCTCTCTTTCATTTTTTTCACCTCGCATCTGCTTGTTAAGCCTGGTTCAGCCACTCTCTGCTCTTCCTTGCTTACTCTCTCTTTTTGCTGCCATGCTTTCTGCAGGTACTTTTGAGAGGTAGTATTTGTCGTTTGCACACCTGTCCATTTGAACAAGTTTAGGTTCAGACACTTTCTCTGCTTTGCTTCAAAAGGACAGCTAAATTTTCAATGCAGAGTTGGTCAAGTATGTTTCAGGTATGGCATAAAACACTGGGGTATATAATATATAGTGCATATTTTCACCATACTTTTAGGTGTATTCATCATCATAGTGTAACACACTGTTATTTAAGCACTACACAGTGATGTAATATTTGCACTGTGTATAAAAAACTCACAACAGTCTGGCCAGATATTCAATTTCAGAGAAGCAACTGCCTGTTCTGCTTTAGTTTGTGTCTCAATGTTGCAAACCAAAGAGGGCTATTGTGCACACTTATTTCTGTTAAATTTGTGGATAGATCTGTCCATAAATACACATAAATGAAAGTCAAGGCCAAACTGCCTACTCCAGCACAGATCTTCAGCTAAAGTAAAAACCCTAGACATTTTAAAGCCAACATTTTAAGTAACACAGACATCACTTATGCTATAAGTTTCCCTATTTTGGAGAAATAAGTGAACAGAACTTCCGATGCCCCCTGCCATGAAACTGTGCTTTTCAAGGAAGTTCAAATCAAGCATGTTTCCACAGAAGAAAAAACCTAATTGTATTTGAATTTCACAAAATAACAATCTACGTCATTTGGATGGACTGATGAACTGCCCACTCTAATGACCTTTTCCCTCAGAAACAGAATATTTGCTCAGCTTAAGGAAGGAACTGATTCTTTATTCTACAATGAGAACTGTAGCCTATTTTGTGAAAAAGCTTTTGGGCGTTATAGTGTGCAGCCTTTAATGTTTTTTTTTTTCCTTTTATTCCCCAAATCATGATATACCTGATGCTTGAGTTGTTTTTTGGTTGATGTTGACACTGGAACGAATGTCACCATGGTTTATTTGGGGGAGGTTTTAAATGATGCTTTGATGTTACATTTAATGTGACTTTGCAAAAGATATGCGCTGAAACCAGGATCACACTCCACAATACAGCTAATGTTTCCCAGGTGATTGCATTGGAATGCATACAAAATGTACATGCTAAACAAGCTATATTTAATATAAACAAATAAAGAACTTGCATGGTACATAACAAGTTCTTTTCAAAGTAATGTGTACTATGCAAGAAAACTGCTACAGACATGAGTTGAAATGCATGATTAGTGGATTGCTGCTGTGCCGTAGGAGCGCAGTAGCCCACTGATTGGCTCTGGGTCGCTGGGTGGTGATGGCGCTTTGCTATCTGTCTTCTTTCTCCTTCAAAGTTCACGGGTTGGGTTGCTCCAAAATCAGTGCAAGATCAAGCTAAAACAGCCGTGGAAGTATCACTTCCAACCGTCCTGGTTGAAGTGAAGAGGATCTTAAGGTCACAATCCTTTTGAGACGCCAAACCCAGTAACATTGGATCTGTATTGCTACCACAAACTGGCATTCATCTCCGACCAAATGAATGCATTGCCACATGTATATGTAAAAAAATATATGTACAGTACCAGTGGTACTGCTCTGCAGTCTTAAAGAAATAGCCTTCTTTTATTTTGTTTTGGGGTTTTTTGTTTGTTGGTTGTTTTTTTTGGTGTAGAGAAAATGGGAAAAGTAATTTTATTATCATATGAAATGTGTTGAATACGGTTCTAATACAAGAATAAAACTTATTTGTGAATGAATGTTTATACTTAATGGCCTGGGTTATCATTTTTTATGGCTAATCACCTTGTGACATTTTAAGCTTGTTCTTAAGCAATTAATATTAATGCACAATATGATGGGGTTGGACTAGTCTTTTTGGACCATGTACAGTTTTTTTTTTTTCTCTCTGCAACTTATTTCAAAACCACATTGTACATCAAGATGCCAGACCTACACAAAAGGTCTGAGAAAATATTTTTTTCCAGCAGACTGTGACTAAGTTCATGTTGCTGGCTTCATCTCTATTGAAAGTAATGAAAACAGTGTAACAACTTGTGTAACACTTGTACTTTCATTGCTCTTTTTTAGAAAGATTGACAAATGACTTGTCAGTTTGATATTATGGCTTCAGCTTGAATTATGAAAAAATAGGCCACCACATCAATTCCAGCTCGTTTTTTACGGTTTTACTTAAAATGAAATGTAAGTTATTGTAAAACATGTCATATGTAATTGTCATATGTAAGGTCTAAAAATATCAGTCAGTGAAAAAAATAATTTTAGAATTGCTAAAATATAATTTGGCCTGAACTCCACATTCATAGTTAATACATTGAAAAAGAATATGAAAGCTATAATGCATTGCTGTATAGAGAAACTGGGGGAGTGAGTATTGTTTTGTGTCATCTATTTTATTAAATACTTTTGGATCCATATGAAACTACACACAGTATCTTACTGGAGTGCTGCTTCCTGCTCGACTGCTCTGTGGCCAGCATTAACATTAATGTGGTTGATTTGGGGTCCCACAGTAGGATGAATACAGTTGTTGGGTTCAGTGGCTCAACAGGTCCATGGTGATGCCTAGAGCAGTGACGTTGTTTATTTGTTTATTTCCTGTCTTAATGGCAATTTGTGCAGTTTGTACGAAACTGGTGGATGAGTAATTTCCGGAGATGTATAAAGTCCACTTTGGTAATGTAGCATTTACGTGAAGCATAAAAGTCGGCGAAGTGATTAATATTAGGACCAAAGAATCATGGTACACACCATAGGCGACCCTTGAGAAACTACATATGTTGAGCTGTGTAAGCAGTGTGTTCATGGTGTGTGTGTGGGGGGTGTTGCTGGCAGACCCTGGGTGTTTTGGAATGTGCCAAGGCTTGTTTCTGGGGTGGGACTCCATGACCTCAAGCTATGGGATGGGTGGGTGTGACTGTAGTGTGCAGCCACTTCAGAAAGAAGGAAGCCTTACAATCATAGTTTTAACGCACATGCTTCACTGTAAATGTCATGCTGAGTTGGATGTTTATTTTTTTTTTTGAGAGATAGAGACAGAGAGAATGTGTAAGAACCACCTCTCGGTGCTCTCACCTCCTTTTATGACAGGAATGATTGTTGATACTGTCTCATGGTAATATCATTTTTACTGTATTCCCCAGAGAGGTGTGGAGGAGACCAGCGAGGGAGGAATGCTGTTTCTTTAAGAGCGAGAGAGAGGGAGAGAGTGTGAGTGAGAGAGACAGAAAGGGAGGGACCTCTTTGCCCTCCAGAAACCAGGAAGGGAATTGAGTTGATCTGCTGCTGCCTGTTTAGCGCATACGGGGCTTTGGAAAGCAGGGACAGCTAAAGAGAGGGAGAGAGCGAAAGAGCTCCAGAGGAGGAGAGGA